>MU226309.1:860622-883244 GCA_018584345.1 Thuja plicata
AGACACTATTATCAAAATTATTCATCTCAAATGAAATCAGTCTACCAATCAGGCTATCAAGAGTGACTGTATTATTTGCTACTGCTCTCATTTCTTGAATAGTAGAGACTCTAATAGCATATATAGGTAATAAGGTTTTTAGGATTTTACTTACCACTGTCTCCTCTTCAAGTGTACCTCCAACACCTCGTATAGCATTGACTGCTTCTTTTATTCTTGTGTTGTACTGAGTGATGTTTTCACCTTCTTTCATTATGAGATCATCAAATTTTCCTCTAAGGCTTTCTGCATTGGCTCTCAAAACATTTGCATCACCTCCATTTACAAGTTTCAACTTGTCCCACATTGTCTTTACATTTTTGCAATCTTTGACATCCTCAAATTCAGCATCAGAGAGTGAGGCTGAAAGCTCTATAACCATGCAATTATGTTTATTATTTACTCTCAATTGATCTACTATCAATGGTCCTGTAGGCAACACATATGTAGTATCTAAGTATTGAGTAATATCATTTCTAATACTTGATAAGTGAAGCTTTATCCTGCTTTGCCATGAAGCAAAGTTGTCCTTGTTCAACTTGGGCACATCTTGTTTGTTCATCTTGTGTTCTTTACTTAGGTCTTGAAACCTTCCTTCTAAGAACACAAGCTCTGATACCAATTGTTAGTAATAACTGAGAGGGGGGGGCGGGTGAATCAGTGGCCTCAAAAATTTATCCTTTTAAACTTCAATCCACCAATTAATACACCTCAAATTATTAAGTCCCTACAAGATGTATGCCTTTGAAATACTTGAAATAAATAACTATCTATCGGTTTACCTTGTCTGTCCTTCTTCTCCTTAATAACCGATAAGCAGTAAAACTTATTTACCGATACTCAGTAAATATGCAGAGTATACCAGTCAATCCATAAATTCATATGTGAAATTTAAAACAATAAACTAATAAACCATACACACATAACACAAGGATTTCAATGTGGAAACCCTGTTAAGGGAAAAACCACTGGGACCAGTACCCCAAATTTTCACTCTTCTAAAGTGAGCCCTGTTAGGAGCCAACCCTGTTAAAGGTTACAAACACACTGTTAATTGTGACCTTTTTAGATGATTTTTATACATATATTGTCACTAAGTATCTGACATCTATGCTACCATCCTTGAATCAGTCTCTAGACTGTCAATAGGCTTTATGCTAATCTTACTACCATCCTTGAATCAGCCTCCTTCTTAGACTGTCAATAGGCTTTAGGTAAGACTGATGCTACTATCATGAGTCAACCTTTGGGTAATCTGTTAGGATATACCTCAATTACAAAAGACTATTAAGTCCTACTCTGTTAAGAGACTTAATGCTTCAATGGTTAAATTGAAACACAATGACCTGTTTCTAATGCAACTTGAATTGCAGATATTTAGATCTATTTACGTACAATACCTCTCTGATCAATGTATCAATACAATTCCTTTCTACTTAACTCTTTCAGCTCTGTGATGTTGTGCTTCACTGTGTATTGGTGTCTGCAGAATTCTTTAGCTCTCCCTTAGCTTGATTGATCAGGACTGCATGAAGTTTAACCTTCATCACCTTCTCTTTAGCATCTTCTTTCAATTCACTCCCTCGTGTATTTGATTGCTTATAGAAATGAATTATGCTTGTCTCTTATATAGACATGATATTCCTTAATTCTTGGTTCTTGATTCTTGATTCTTGGTGTGAAAAACAATCCAACCAAATTGATTTACGGCTTTAACTCCTGATTTATCTCGTAGTTATCTTCTTTCCAACTGTATAAATCAATTGCTTAACTATGGTTGAATAAAACAAATAAAACAACCAGTTAATTCTATCCTTTAGCTCTGTCAGCTAGATATTTTTTCATTTTCTGATCTCTTTGTTCTATCGGTCAAGTCTGTAGTTCATCGCCGGTGAAAACTGCCAGTTCCATTGGTTCAACTTCAGTTAGCTTCGGGATCTCTGTCTGTCGAGAATCATTGGATCTTGCTCATCGGGCAACACTATTTTTATCTTGTTGGGCAATACTCTCTTCTATTTGTTGGGCATCACTGTGACTTTATCTCTGTCTTTACCGATGGTGTGCACTCCACCGGTGTAGTCTGTCACTTGGTAAATACTTGACTTTTATGCATTGCTGAAAGCATGATCTCTGTTACATTGATTCTCTGAAGTGTTTGGCATTATGTATATGACCATACAGATGATATCAAGTTGACATCAATGACAATACAAACCATTAACTAATTTAATGTCTTGCATCATCTTCAACTTAACATTATCAAACATTCAATCAGTTACATGTCATCAAGGACACTCTATGTTTTTCCTTATGGATGGATTTACCAAATATAACCAAATTAATATAGCACCAGAGGATCAAGAGAAAATAGCCTTCTCATGCCCTTTGAGTACATTTTGTTGGAATGTCATGCCCTTTGGCCTTAAAAATACTGGAGCTACTTATCAAATAGCAATGACCACAATTTTTCATGATATGATGCATACATTTCTTCAAGACTATGTGGACGATATCTTAGCTAAATCACATAAAAGGAAAAATCATCTACCTATCTTGTAAAAAATCTTCACAAGGTTAGAACACTTCAAAGTTAGGTTAAATCCTAAGAACTGTGCATTTGGTTGTGTCAAGGCCAAAAAATATCACCCTAACTCAGGCATTAGGGCATGCTAATATTTCATGGTAACAATGGAAACCTTCTTGAGTTGTGGGTGGACTCTGATTAGAAGGAATCTCTAGATTCTAGGTCAGTTCCTATTGGATTTGGGATATCACTTATTACTGATTTTTTTTCTAATTTTCAGGAAAAAAGGGGGAACAAATAACTAGAACTGAATAAACAAAACTAAAAAGGCGATACACAAAATTGATTTAGACTTCTCATAATTTCAAGCTAGCATACACAGGACATACCCTAATGATTTCTGCAATAACATTCACTATTCAATGCATAGGCTAACCTAAATCTCACTATTAGGGTTTGTACCACAAACAGTGACAACTCTTTCAACAAACATGCAGATTCTGCCAAAGGTTACACTCTACAACCTAGAATAGGAATTAGATAAATTAACTAATCTATGTTGCAAAATACATTACACTTAAATGCAAAAAATTGAAAGGAATGATAATAGAAACTCAAAAAGATGTATGAATAATGGGCAAGCTTTATTATCCTCAAAATCTTCAAAATAGTTACATGAAAAAGTACAAAATATGCCAAGGAATATGTGCATTCACTTGAACACAATCTACATAAAACATGAACTAATCGCTACAAAGTGCATGAAAAAGGTGTAAAGGAACAAGAAGTTCACTAAAACCACCTTCCTCCTAAATTCTGAACCCCTAAAACTGAATAAGAGGCTCAACTATATACTCTCTCATGGCTAAATTTGAAAATCTAACCACCTCCAAAAGGCCTCCAAATCAACACAACCCTAATTCTAAGGCATAATTGATGCCCTAAATATAGCCCCACCTAATGTTGGTATTTTAAAAAAATAACAATACATATTTTACAAAACATAATGCCAACATATCAAAAACTATATCCAAAACCCGACAACATGTATCCAACCCACATAACATATGAAAAAGCCTAACCTTCCCTAAAAAATACCCTAACTATGCCTAAACATTGACACCTTGACTAAGGTCAACATGACCAATCTCAATGCAAAAGATCTCTATCCAGCGTGGCATGAGGTTGAGTTGTCGTGGCAGTAGATTGTGGTCATCGTGCACTGTAGTCTGCGAAGGCATTAACTCCACTCTGACAATGGACTTCAAATCCACCAAAACTTGAGCAAATGCATTATCTTTGCATTTCATTTGGCTTTTCTGTATTTGGAAAGATGTTAGGGTTTTGAAACCCTACTGTTATGGTGCCACCAAGATGAGATCGTGGCACTATTTTTTGGCTTCTATTGTTGCTCTGCATTTTGGATATGTCAATTCTGGAAGTCGACACTGTGATGTGGCAACTGTGTTGTCATTCTCTGGGCTTTTACTGATCTTTGGGCTGGAAA
The DNA here is from genome assembly GCA_018584345.1 of Thuja plicata. Classification (NCBI taxonomy): domain Eukaryota; kingdom Viridiplantae; phylum Streptophyta; class Pinopsida; order Cupressales; family Cupressaceae; genus Thuja; species Thuja plicata. Next base: position 864,693 of record MU226309.1, read on the forward strand.
ATGGCTTCATCTTTGTTTTTCTACATCTCTATTTTCATCTTTGAGTTAATCATGGATCTTGGGCTCCAACTGGAAATGGGTTGTAGTGTGAAGTTTTAACAAACTTGAGCTCTTCATGTTTATGGCACTCGAGTTAACAGAACTCGGGTTCAATGCATGATTTGAATTCGAGTTCTCTATTAAGAATAAAGATCTCGGGCTCTCTCTACTGCAGGCTCTTGTTTGAACTTGGAGTATGATGCCATAAAGTATGGCGCTCTCCATGCATGTAATCCACTGCACTCGGGCTATCTACACGACTTCTCTACATGTAACTTACAGATAAGTTACTCTTCTTGTTATCCTAACACTGTTCCTTCTTTTGATATGTTGTAAACATCATTGCATTACATAGTTTTTTAAACACTTGAGCTCACTCCAGTTGCTAATAATTTATTACTTCTACCATGCTCGTTGTAACTGATTAGGGGGTTTTGTTGATCTAGGTATCCATCTTTTGTAGAAAATGATTTTGGGTTTTATCAATATTTTCTTTGTTATCTCCGCCATGTCTGTTGTCACCTTTTCTCCATGATTTTTGCTAGAAAAATAACACTCTATTTTTTTTCTTCTTGTCTCGAGAACCTTTTGTTGAAGATCCAAATAGCTTCTATCTGCACCGTTTCATTCTCTATTGAACTGGAAACATGAACTTGCAAATTTTAATAAATTTGCATTTAATACTAAATATATGCAAGTTGTCTGTTGTAACTGAGAGATGAACTTGGGCTTCTTTGTCAGCTCCACATGATCCATATGATCTTGAATGTTGTCATACTCTGGAAATGTGTCACTCTCTGTTGAACTGGAAACATTGTGTAATGTATCCATCTTTGTTTTGAGTTGTCATTATGTTGTCTTCATGTTTATTTATGTTCATGCTGGAACACTATCATCCTCTGTTAGAGCCATGATACCCTTTATGTAAATTTTTCACTGTGTAATGTCTGCATCTTATCGCCATTGTATGTTTTCATCCTTTTTGAGACTGTGTCCTGTCTCTATGCATAATGTCTGAAGCTTTTATTATATGGTTTCACTTTGCAAAGATAGTGACAAGCATTAGATTAATAAATAGTGATCATCTCTCGTGAAATAATTACGCATGGGGTTCGAGCAAGGGCTCGTGACTCCCATGAGTAATACTATGAAATTGAGCTCGATAGATGCACATTTTCTTTTACATTTGCACAACTCTATCATACACATACGTATTGACTTTGAATTACATACTTTTATTCAAACATGAATAATAGTAACAATAATAACATTATTTATTTGATGAATATGTGTAGCACTACCAATTGAATATGCAAAACAATTATGTTGTTACCTTCCATTGTTGATTAACATTGTATAACATTATCAATATTCATTCCACAACTCTAAATAATAACATTATTTACTCTTTCATGTTGTACTTATGGCATTTGGTTTGAACATGATTCATAAGATACATTGTTATCACCCTTCCTTCTGGCACTTGAACATACCTCCAATAGCATAAAACACTGACACTACTTTCTTGACTCCCCTTTGAATGTTAACAGTATTAAGAACAAATATTTCCATTTTTGAACATGCACTTGATAATAACAAAATGGTACTGTTATTTTCCTTTCATTTTTTCATATAAGACTATTATGTAAACATGAATAACAACATTTGTCCTTTACTGTTTTCTTGAACATCCTTTAGGAAATGCATTGAACATGTATAATACAACATCATTTGGTTTTCATTCTTGATTAATAATAGTGCCATAAGTTTTCCTTTGGAGAAAACACTGTCTTGTTCAGTTCCTGTATCTGTAATGCATATCTTTTAAAATACATCAGTGTTGGGCGTGCATATTATCATCCATTCAATTGCAATAATGTACATCACTATTTTCTATGTTTTTCTCTCATTCAAATATACTAGTCTTTATAACAACATTAGGATGAACTAGTGTTTGATGATATCAGTGTTCTAACTATGGACATGCATTTCTCAATTCAATCTAATTCAATTGGCTCTTTTATATATACATACTTCTTTGCAACAACATTAATGTTCTTCTCTTGTATATGCACTATTTTTCCTTTTCCTTATCCTTATGCATTGTTATTTGATAATATTGATATGCACATTGATTCCATTTCAAACAACATTTAATTTAATCTTTTCTTGTACAATGATAGAGTACAATGTTACCTCATTATCTAATTTTTCAATTTTGTGCTTTGCACTTTATTATCTATTTCAATCTAAAACATCCATAATTTAGGGCATCTTTTCATTGCACATGCACCTGCTAACAACATTAATGTACTCTACACTTTGTATCAATAGCATTTAAACTTGTAAAAACATGTTTGCATCTTGTACCAACCTCTATGAGTTGCATCTCCTCCTTCTATATCTTCTCATTTTCTAAACTCGTGAACTCCTAGAATTCCTTCATAATGCATCTTGTGAGGTTTGAGCATGGGCTCATGACACTCACTTTAGTTTTCTTTATCATCTGCAACTAGTGAATTCATAGATCATACTTCCTTCTGCATTTGATCCATCTCTGTTCATTTTTCTTGCACGGATCATCAAATCAACATGTTGAGTTAGTGGACATAATTAACCAATCAATGTTTCTGTGTGAGTTTCATGTGAAATGACATTCAAGAATTAATGTTGGTGGATTGGTTGTGTTTACTATCTTATTATGTTGATGTTCTGAAAAAGGTTTCTCAGCTATAGGAACTAAGTCCCTTTGATTCAAATTTTTGGTTTACAAATAGCAACTCTTGAACAAGTTAGAATGATAACCATAAAAAATTAAAGGTTTCATGGAGTTATGTCCCTTTAATAATTTCATTCAATTGATGAAGATGCATACTTTGCTCTTGTATTGATGTTATTGGTAGATTTATAGTTCTGAAAGTTTGATTGTTGTATGTTTTTTTTGGTTTCCATGTATTGCTTAGATCCAATTTGGATCTAACTCTTTTTTGTTTTCATGATGCAGGACAAGACCCTAGACCTAGAATGCAGATTTGATAGGAGGACTTGGACAGAGGACAGACATGAAGATTAGACAGAAGACAGATAACCAACTACCATATCACAGAGTCAACTTTTAGAAGGAAATGCATGGACCCCTACTCATGCTTCTATCATGCTTTATTTTCTGTAATTACCTTTAAGTTTCAATATGAAAAGATGTAATGTGGAAGAAATAATTGCTTATTACATTTAGTTTGAATGCACAATGTAATGATCAATTATGAATTTGAAAATCTGAATATGATCAAAACTTATAGTACAAAAATCAGATAGTATGAATGCAATGGCAATGTATTTCATTTTCATTTATTGAATATAAATGTTAAAGAGGTGTACCTTTATGCAATATTATGTTGTTTATGATTTTCATATTGCAATGTGTAAAATTAGGGTAACAATTTTGGCGAGCTTTGTTGGATATCTGCTTGCTAGACATGAACTTTAGACCTTATCCCTAGGGAAATAGAGTCAAAACCTAGAATATAAAAATGCAGTCTTATTGAAATGAAAATGCAACCTAGAACTAGGACCCATGAAACCTAACTAGGACCTATGCCAAGAAGGCATTTTATTGAAAATGAAATCTAAAGACCCCTAGTGCTTGACAACACTTGTTAAAATGAAACTAAAAATGAAAGTACTAACCCTCAAAGAAGATCTTGATGAAGATCAAATTGACTGGGATGGGAAAGATCTCTACATCTATGGTGGATAGTTGGAAGGCATTGTTCTCTTTGCATTCAGTGATGACAAATGGGCCTGACCAAAAATTGTCAAATTTATCATGCTGCCTTGGTCTGCTCTTCAGTACATCCCATTTAAGAACTAGGTCACCCTCTTTGAACTCTTTAGGTGTTTCCTTTTTATCAAAAGGCCTCTTAGTCTAATTTTGACTTAGCTCAATATTCCTTAAGGTTGTGCTCCTTTTCTCTTCTAGCTGTAACAATTCAACATACCTCAACTTAAGAGGATCTTCCTCTTCAAACAACAACATCTGATCATCCAATTGTAGGGTTGGAAACTCAGTATAAATAGGTAACCTTACATCTTTACCATAACCAATACATAGGGTGAGCCGCCAATGATGTGCTTTGCTGTAATTCTGTCTAGCCATGGTGTTGTCTTAAGTTTTGAATGTCAATCCCTCTTGTTCTCCTGTAGAGTCCTTTTAATAATCCTTATTAGGTTTTTGTTAGTAGACTCAGCAAGACCATTACCTTGGGGGTAATAGTTAGATGATGTATTCATATAAATTGGATTTTTAACAACCCATTATGTTATTATAAAACCAACAAAAGCCAATGCATTGTCTGAAATAGTTGATTGAGGTACCCCAAACCTGGTTATAATATCTTCATAGAAATTGAGAACAACATATCTAGTTGATTCCTTCAATTCAATAGCTTCAGTCCATCTTGTGAAGTAGTTTGTAGCAGTTAAGATCCATTTGTGACCTGCACTAGAATTAGGATTAATGGGGCCTATGAAGTCCACTCCCCATTTGATAAATGGTTGTTCAACAATGATAGGTTTTAATGGCAATGCTGCTAGCTTTTGTTTTCCTGCAAAAAGAGCACATTTTTGACATCTTCTTGCCCAAGAATGGGCATTCTAAATAGATCAGGCCAATAATAGTCTACCATTAATATTTTTCAAGTTGAAGTTTTAGGATTGAAGTGTCCTCCACATGATCCATCGTGAAATTCAGATAAAATTTTTCTTTGATCAGCAATATCAATGCATTTTAGCAACATTCTAGAATAGCCTTTTCTATAAAGCATACCATTTATCAAAACATAATGGATAGATTGCAATTTGAAATACCTCCTTTTAGCTTTATCAAGATCAGTTGGAAATTGTCCAGTTTGCAGAAATCTACTCATATCAGTCAACCAATTTGCAAGTTGGTCATTAAATATGGGATTGTCTTGAAGCAAGACAACCTCGTTGTTGTTTTCAGCTTCCTGTTCTTCTTTTATGTCATTTGTGCACACAAACCCCTACCCCTAACCAGCTTGGTTACATGGATATGTACATCATATTCCATTACTTTTGTGATCCAACCTGCTCTCTTTTCATTTACATCCTTGTTCAACAAAAAATATTTAATGCTAGGATGTGCAACCATTAGATGAACTTTGTTTCCAGTAACAATATGTTTAAACTTATTTAAAGATTTAATAAAAAAAATTACATGTTTCTCAACAAAATTGTACCTTTGTTCATAGTCACCCATTCCTTTGTTGAAAAAGGAAATTGGCTGCTCTAGATTGTCATCATTTTTCTGCACCAACATAGTTGAAATAGTATCATAGCCTCCAAAAGCATATAGAATAAAATCTTTAGTAAAATCAGGATTATCTAATATAGGGGTTGATGATAGGGAAAGTTTTATATGCTTAAAATTTGATTTTCCTTCCTTAGTCTAGCTAAAAGGTACATTTTTCTTCAACATTGCAGTTAAGGGCTTAAGCAAATTAGCAATGTCTAGAATAAAGCGTCTTACAAAATTAATTCTTCCAAAAAAGCTTTGCAACCCTTTTTGTGTTTTGGCAATGATAAATCCAGAATTGCATGGATCCTTTCAGGGTCTATTGTTGTACCCTCTTTTGAAACTTGGTAGCCTAAGAGCTTACCCTCATGGACTGCAAAAACTGACTTTTTTGGGTTAAGAGAGATTCCAAAATCTCTGCATATTTGAAGTACTTGCCTTAAATGGCCTATGTGTTGATCTGCATTCTTGTTGTAAATAGTAACATCATCCAAGTAAACCAAAACAAATTTGTACATCAAATTTTTAAAAGCCATGTCCATAGCTTTTTGGAATGTGGCTCCTGCATTTTATAAACCAAATGGCATTCTTTTGTATGCCATTGTTCCCCATTTAGTGGTAAAGGTTGTTTTAAATTGATCTTCCTCCTTCGCCAATACTTGGTTATAACCAGAATAACCATCTAGAAGAGAAAATATTTCAGAACCAGAGACATACTATAAAATTTGTTCTATGGATGGAAGAGGGTGTCTATCTTTCAAAGATTCCCTATTAAGGTCTCTAAAATCCACACATAATCTAATCTCCCCATTATTCTTCCTCACAGTAACTAGATTTGAAACCCAAGATGTATGTTTGATTGGGAAGATAATCCCACTATCCAACAGTTTATTCAACTCCTTGAGCATTAAGGGCTCTAATTTGGGGTTGATTGGCCTTTGTATTTTCCTAATTGGCCTTGAATTGGGCTCTAATTCAATGGTATGTTGGGTCAATTTAGGGTCAAAACCTTTCAAATCAGCATAATCCCAAGCAAAAAAACATTGACTCTTTGAACAAAGCAATAAGAAGCTCCTTATCTTGAGGAGAATTAACTTTACCAACCTTTATGAATTTATCTCTGAATATTTCCAGCTCTTCATAATGATCTTCCTTGATTAGCATGTTGGTTTTGTTCTTCTTAAACTGATCATTAGACTTAAAGATGGACTCCAAGATGACTAGTCCTTTAGGCAACTTATTGGACTTTAATTATATGATTTGGTCCTCAAATTGTTGTCTTACTTTGCTGTCCTTAGAAGCAGCAAAACCATCTGCTTCTATCATAAAACTTAAGATCTGCTCATCAGTATTGAAAACCTACCAATTAACTTCATTATCTAGAAGAGATGGCCTAACAACAATTTGAATGTGAGATTGATCAGTATTTACAACTTTATTTTCAAAAATTATTACTTGAGCACCAATAGCAGCTAACCTATCAACATGTTGGTTTTTACTTCTAGGTACAAAAATCAGATTGAATGCATCAAAATCTGCTAGAATATCTGAGATTCTATATTTATACAACTTTAAGAGATCATTTTTTATAGCATTCAGGCCTCTCACCTGATTAACTACCAATTCACTATCTCCAAATGCCCTTAAACATTTAACATTTCTTCTTCTTGCCAACTCTAAGCCCTGAATCAGAACTTCATACTAATCCACATTATTAGAACAAGGAAAAGATAATATAAATGCAGCATAGTATTTGTCACCATCTGGTGATACAAGCATAACCCCTACACCAACTCCATCCTTGTTTCTAGATCCATCAAAATATAAGTCCCAAAGCTGATTAGGTTGTTCTAAATCAACATCATGTGATTTTATCAAGTTGGGTATAACAAGATCAGATTCAACAATCATATAATTACCAAAACTAGCATCATAAATAACACTTTATTGGCTGTTAAAGGCATTACCAGCTACCCACTCATCCAAAAAAATATCAAGGATGCCCTTAATCTGAGTATCAAAGGCTAGATAATCCTTAAGATCATCAACATCTATGATCACACAACTAGCATTAATAGGGCTTTGGATATATGGCTCTATGTGATCCTTGGTCAACACTTCTAATTTTATGGTCACTTTTGCATCATATCTAGTCCTAAACAACATGTGAGACCAACCAGATGAGAAATATCCTCCTATCTTTGCAGTAAAATATCTAGATAAACATAAGGAAAAATAAGGAGGCAGATTTATAACATAGATATCTTGCTGAATAGAGAAATTTGGGAAAGCATTCAAGGTCAAACTTGCATTTTTAACAACACCTAAATTATGGACTGATGAACCATCTAACTAAATAACTCCTTTATCAAGAGGTTCATACTTCAAATTAAGTGAATCTGCAATCTTTTTGGGCATTACTGTGCTGGTTGCACCACTATCAACCATGCAATTATGCACTAATTTATTACCAATTATCAAGGACACATAAAAAGGAGGTGGCTTAACATTTGTAACTTTCTTACCATCTTTTTTTGTTGTTCCTTGCACATCTATAGCCCCTGAATTAGCCAAAATAGTCCTTGAAGGCTACTTTAGCGCTTGTTGTGAACTTGTTGTCCCTTTAGACAACTCTTCCTTAAGTAAATCTGCTTGCCCTAGAATGGCTAAAGAATCCCACATAGAAATATAAACATTCATCTTCTTCATATTGTCAACAATATTATAAGGAACATCAAACTGTACCTTTTGAGGAGATTTACCAATGATCTAATCTGCATGCTTCTGATGTTGTTATTCCTTGGCTGCAAGAGAGGAGTGTTCTTTTAGTATAGAAATAGGAGGGATGGGTGATGATTGAGTTGTAGCAGCAATCTTAGTAGCTGATTGCTCTAATTCTAGAGCTCTCTTCTTGGCTCTTGTGTTTGCTGATATAGGTGAATCATTACTCACCCCACTGAATTCTTCCTCTTGCCAATTGAGAAAAGTAGTGTCCAGAGCACTTAGATCTGGTTTTTGTTGAGTCTCTTCAATGGATGCATCTTGTTGTGAATTAATAAAACTTTGAACCATTAGAGCCTAATTAAGCACTCCATTAGTGCATTTTGACTGATTATGGGGCTACCCACAAGGATAACACCACTTAACCTTAGCAACAAGATTATTTTGGTTAGGAACAATATCCCTAACAACATTAAGAGGTGCAGGATTATAAGGTCTATAAGGCCTTTGGTTCCAATTCTTCCTATTGGTATTGTTGCTTGTTACCTTGGTAAATGGGTTGGTTGGGCTGCTGTGATGAGGAACTAGCAAACTGATTTTGCATATGGGCTATTGGATTTCCTTGAGCTTGCTGCCTTTTAAGGTTTACCAACTCATTTCCAAAGGTTTGCAATAAACTCTAAATTTTTTTTTGGTTGTCTTTTATCCTTTGCAGCTCATTAGAAGGGGCAGCGGGCATCATCTCCTCATTTTTGTAAGATGGTAAAGGTGCTAGAGGTGGGGTAATCAATGTCATAATGGATTGGATGCTAGGAAAGAAAGGCATAGGTGGACTAGGAGCTATCTTCCCTACCTGAATAAGACTATTCTCTGCCCTAATTGCAATATCAAAATCTTTAGGTAAAGAAGTTCCACCCATAGATTGGATCATGACTAAAATGTCACTATTTAGACTCTTAAGGAAGTATAAAAATGCATATTCAGCAGAGGGTCTCACCGTGGTAGGAATCCTATTCCAAGTCTTTTGGAAGCGGAGATTGAAATCACTCATCTCTTCTCATGGATCCATTTTGATAGTAGTTAGTTGCTCCACCAAAGAAATATTATCATATTTATCTTCAAAAAACTTAGACAATTGCTCACCTAATGCATCCCATGAAGCACTTGATCCAACTCGAAGAGTTTGGAACCTTTCCAATGATTTTCCCTTCAATGAAGCAGCCAATAGCTTCAAAGCTACATCCTCCTCCATGATGTGATGAACATTGAAAAGAGATGCAACATCTCTAATATGTTCAATTGTTGTCATTTGTCCTTCTCCCATGAAAGATGGTAACCCTTTTAAGGCTGCCAATGGAATTTTGTTGTGATTCGCAATCATCAAAGGGCTGCCCTGATTAACGGGTACAAATTGCAACCTTCTAGTCATCCTTGGTGGTCCTGTAGTAGAACTTGAAGGTGTTGGTTTCTCTTCTTTTGCCTTTTGTTCAAGTATAACTTGAAATTGAAGTGTTGGAGGAATTTCTGAAGATTATTGATCTGAATATGGAAAATCAGTGTAGTAAGTGGGAGGAGCTTAACTTCTCTCAGACCTTCTTTTCTTTGGTCTTCTTGGGAGAGTTCTTTTGGACCTCTAGTTTCTCTCAGCAAAGTTCTTCCTCTCCTAATATGTGATAACTGTAAATAATCAAACTCTTTTCCACTCCTTATTTGGATTATGTTCATGTATCACAAAGAGTCCCACCGGGCGTGCCAAAAACTGTTAAGGCCAAAAATATCACCCTAACTTAGGCATTAGGGAATAATAATATTTCATGGTAACAATGGAAACCTTCCAGAGTTGTGGGTGAACTCTGACTAAGAAAGAATCTCTGGATTCTAGGCCGGTTCCTATTGGATTTGGGATATCACCTATTACTGATTTTTTTTATTTTTGGGGAAAAGGGGGAAAAGATAACTAGAACTAAATTAAAAAAAACTAAAAAGGTGATACACAAAATTGATTCAAAATTCTCATAATTTCAAGATGGAATCCACAGGACATACCCTAATGATTTATGCAATAAAATTCACTATTCAATGCATAGGCTAACCTAAATCTCACTATTAGGGTTTGTACCACAAATAGTGACAATTCAGCCCACAAACATGCAAATTCTACAAAAGGTTACACTCTACAACCTAGAATAGGAATTAGATCAATTCACTAATCTATGTTGCAAAATACATTACACTTAAATGTAGAAAATTGAAAGGACTGATAACAGAAACTCAGAAAGATGTATGAATAATGGGCAAGCTTTATTATCCTCAAAATCTACAAAATAGTTACATGATAAAGTACAAAATATGCCAAGGAATATGTGCATTAACTTGAACACAATCTGTATAAAACATGAACTAATGGCTACAAAATGCATGAAAAGGGTGTAAAGGAACAAGAAGTTCACTAAAACCACCTTCCTCCTAAATTATGAACCCCTAAAATTGAATAAGAGGCTTAGCTATATACTCTCTCATGGCTAAATTCAAAAATATAACCCCCTCCAAAAGGCCTTCAAATCAGCACAACCCTAATTCTAAGGCATAATTGATTCCCTAAATATAGCCCCCCCCCTAATGTTGGAATTTAAAAAAAAACAATACATCTTTTACAAAGAAAAATACCAACATATCAAAAACTATATCCAAAACCCGACAACACATATCCAACCCACATAACATATGAAAAACCCTAACCATGCCTAAATAATACCCTAACTACGCATAAACATCGACACCTTGACTAAGGTCAACATGACCAATCTTGATGCAAAAGATCTCTATCCAATGTGGCATGAGGTTGAGTTCTCGCAGCAGTAGATTGTGGTCATCGTGCACTGTAGTCTGCAAAGGCATTAACTCCACTCTGACAGCAGACATCGAATCCACCAAAACTCGAGCAAATGCATTGTTTTTGCATTTCATTTGTCTTTTTTTATTAGGAAAGATGTTAGGGTTTTGAAACCCTACTATTATGGCACCGCCAAGCTGAGATTTGGCACTATTTTTTGGCTTCTGTTGTTGCTCTACATTTTGGATATGTCAATTCTGGAAGTTGACATTGTGATGTGGCAACTGTGTTGTCATTCTCTGGGATTTTACTAATCTTTGGGATGGAAAAATGTCTCCGTCTCTATTTTTCTACATCTTTGTCTGCATCTTTGAGTTAATCATGGAGCTCGGGCTCCAACTGGCAATGGATTGTAGTGTGAAGTTTTAACAAACTCATGCTCTTCATGTTTATGGCACTCAAGTTAACAAAACTTGGGTTCAATGCATGCTTTGACTTCGAGTTCTCTGTGAAGAACATAGAGCTCGGGCTCTCTCTACCGCGGGCTCTTGTTTGAACTTGGAGTATGATGCCATAAAGTATGGCGCTCTCTATGCATGAACTCCACTGCACTCGGGCTATCTCCACGGCTTCTCTAGATGTAACTTACAAATAAGCTACACTTCTTGTTATGTTAACACTCTACCTTCTTTTGATATTTTGTTGTAAACATCATTGCATTACATGGTTTTTTAAACACTTGAGCTCACTCCAGTTGCTAATAATTTATTACTTCTACCATGCTCGTTGTAACTGATTATGGGGTTTTTTTTTTATCTGGGTATCCATCTTTTGGAGCAATGATTTTGGGTTTTATCAATATTTTTCTCTATTATCTCCACCATGTTTGTTGTCGCCTATTCTCCATGATTTCTGCTAGAAAAATAACATTTTGTTGTTGTTCTTCTCATCTTGAGCACCTTTTGTTGAAGATCCACGTAGCTTCTGTATGCGTTGTGTCATTCTCTGTTGAACTGGAAACATGAACTAGCAAATGTTGAAAAATTTGCATTTAATACTTAATATATGCAAGTTTTCTGTTGTAACCAAGAGATGAACTCAGGCTTCTTTGTCAAATCCACATGATCCATATGATCTTGAATGTTGTCATACTCTGGAAATGTGCCACTCTGGAAACATTGTGTAATGTATGCATCTTTTTTTTGAGTTTTCATTATGTTGTCTTCATGTTTATTTATGTTCATGCTCGAACACTATCATCCTCTGTTAGAGCCATGATACTCTTTGTGCAAAATGTTTCACTGTGTAATGTCTGCATCTTATCGCCACTGTATGTTTTCATCTTTGTTGAGACCATTTCCTATATCTATGCATAATGTCTGAAGCTTTTATTATATGGTTTCACTATGCAAAAATAGTGACAAGTATTAGATTAATAAACAGTGATCATCTCTCATGAAATAATTACTCATGGGGTTCGAGCAAGGGATCGTTACTCCCATGAGTAATACTATGAAATCAAGCTCGATAGATGCACATTTTCTTTTACATTTGCATCTCTGTCATACACATACGTATTGATTTTGAATTACATACAGTTATTCAAACATGAATAATAGTAACAACAATAACATTATTTATTTGATGAATATGTATAGCACTGCCAAGTGAATATGCAAAACAATTTTATTTTTAGCTTCCATTGTTGATTAACACTGTATAACATTATCAACATTCATCCCACAGCTCTAAATAATAACATTATTTACTCTTTCATGATGGACTTATGGCATTTGGTTTGAACATGATTCATAAGAGACATTGTTATCACCCTTCCTTCTGGCACTTGAACATACCTCCAAAAACATAAAACACTGACACTACTTTCTTGACTCCCCTTTGAATGTTAACAGTATTAAGAACAAATACTTCCATTGTTGAACATGCACTTGATAATAACAAAATGGTACTATTATTTTCCTTTCATTTTTGCATATAACATTGTTATGTAAACATGAATAACAACATTTGTCCTTTACTATTTTCTTGAACATCTTTTAAGAAATGCAGTTAACATGTATAATACAACATCATTTGGTTTTCATTCTTGATTAATAATAGTACCACAAGTTTTCCTTCGGAGAAAACACTGTCTTGTTCAGTTCCTGCATCTGTAATGCATATCTTTTAAAATACATCATTGTTGGGCATTTGTATTATCCTCCATTAAATTGCAAGAATGTACATCACTGTTTTCTGTGTTTCTCTCTCATTCAAACATACTAGTCTTTATAACAGCATTAGGATGAACTAGTGTTTGATGATAACAGTGTTTGAACTATGGACATGCATTTCTCAATTCAATCTAATGCAATGGGCTCTATTATATATGCATACTTCTTTGCAACAACATTAATGTTCTTCTCTTGTATATGCACTATTTTTCCTTTTCCTCATCCTTATGCACTGTTATTTGATAATATTGATATGCACATTGATTCCATTTCAAACAAAATTTTATTTAATCTTTGCTTGTACAATGATAGAGTACAATTTTACCTTATTATCTGATTTTGAAATTATGTTCTTTGCACTTGATTATCCATTTCAATTTGAAACATCCATCTTTTAGGGCATCTTTTCATTGCACATGCACCTTCTAACAACATTATTGTACTATGCATTTTGTATCAATAGCATTTAAACTTGTAACAACATGTTTGCATCTTGTACCAACCTCTATGAACTACATCTCCTCCTTCTGCATCTTCTCATTTTCTGAACTCATGAACTCCTAGCATTCCTTCATAATGCATCTTGTGAGGTTTGAGCATGGGCTCATGACACTCACTGCATTTTTTTTTATCATCTGCAACTAGTGAATTCATAGATCATACTTCCTTATGCATTTGATCCATATCTATTCATTTTCCTTGCACACATCATCAAATCAACATGTTGAGTTAGTAGACATAATTAACCAATCAATGTTTGTGCGTGAGTGCCATGTGAAATTACATTCAAGCATGAATTTTGGTTGATTGATTGTGTTTACTATCTTATTATGTTGGTGTTCTGAAAAAGGTTTCTCAGATATAGGAACTAAGTCCCTTTGATTTAGATTTATGGTTTACAAACAAAAACTCTTAAACAATGCAGAATGATAACCATAAAAAGTAAAAGGTTTCATAAAGTTATATCCCTTTGATACTTTCATTTAGTTGATGAAGATGCATACTTTGTTGTTGTATTGATGTTATTGGTAGATTTATAGTTCTGAAAGTTTGATTGTTGTATGTTATTTTTGGTTTCTATGTATTGCTTAGATCCAATTTGGATCTAACTCTTTTATGTTTTCATGATGCAGGACAGGACCCTAGACCTAGAATGCAGAACTGAAAGAAGGACTTGGATAGAGGACAAACATGAAGATTGGTTAGAGGGCAGATAACTAGATACTATATCACAGAGTCAACTTTTAGAAGGCACAATGTGAAGATGTAATATGGAAGAAACAATTGCTTATTACATTCAGTTTGAATACACAATGTAATGATCAATTATGAATTTGAAAATCTGAATATGATCAAAACTTAGAGTACAAAAATCTGGTAGTATGATTGCAATGGCAATGTATTTCATTTTTATTTACTGAATATAAATGTTAAAGAGGTGTAACTTTATGCAATCTTATGTTGTTTATGATTTTCATATTGCAATGTATAAAATTAGGGTAATAAGGTGCAATTAGGAAAGTTATTGGGTTACATAGTATCAGCAAAGGGAATAGAAGTTGATCCTGAGAAAATACAAGCTATCATGGAAATGAATGCACCAAATAACATAAGACAAATGAGATTGTTGCAATGAAGTTTTCAATCTATAAGAAGATTTATATCTCAATTAGTGGAAAAATGTCATTCTTTCACTAGACTTTTACATAAAGACATAGTTTTCAAATGGGATGCACAATGTGAGGAAGCTTTTTACCTATTGAAGTAATATTTAGTAAATCCACCTATACTCATGCCACCTTTCAAATTCAAGCCTTTACTCTTGTACATTTCAACAATAGATCTCTCTTTAGGAGTATTATTGGCTCAAGAAGACAAAGATGGAAAAGAAAAGGCAATCTATTATCTTAGCAGAACTTTGGTCAAATATGAACTCAACTATAGCTTCATTGAAAGATCTTGCCTCACAGTAGTTTTTGCTTCCAAAAAGATATGTCATTATATGTTGGTGCACAAAGATAATCTTATTGCTAAAATCAATCCTTTAAAGTATCTACTTAGCAAAACAGCTCTCACGAGAAGATTGACCAAATGGGTGATGGTTTTGAGTGAATTTGATATAGAATATGTAGATAGAAAAGCCATCAAGGGAAAAGTGATAGCAGACCAATTGGCAGAGTCTCCTTTATTTGATAATCATGCTATTCAAGTGGAATTTCCAAAATAAAAAATAATTAATGTGGAGGCAAAAACATGGAAACTCTATTTTGATGGATCTTACACCCAACATGGATCGAGGGCAGGAATTCTTTTGATTACCCCTCAAGGTTACACAATTCCAAAGTCATACAAACTTATTTTTCCATGCACCAACAAAATTGTATAATATGAAGCCCTAGTCATAAGCATCGAAATGGCTTTATAATGAGAAGTGACAAAACTGCAAGTGTATGGGGATTCTCAACTAGTCATAAACTAGATTAATGATGAATACTAAGCAAAGGATGACAATTTGATGCCCTACAAGAGGACAATAGATGATTGGAAAAAATACTTTTATTTTATAAATTTTGAGAAAATTCCAAGGGATAGAAATAGAGCAACAAATGCCATGACGACCTTAGCCTTTCTTCTTCAAATTTTAGTTTAACATGCTACATATGAATTCTTGGTGGAAGAGTTGGTGAAACTAGCATTTGACCTTCCCGATTCCCAAATCATATGCCTATTAGTTGGAAATGAATCACCTTGGTATGGACCTATTTTTATTTACCAGCTACAAGACCAAACTTTACCCTTGGACCAAACCCGCAATCAAAATAGACACTTTATACGTCAAGCTTCCTGTTATACCATTCTTTCCAACACATTGTATCGCAAGAGTCTTGACGGAACTCTTCTTAGGTGTCTAGAGGATGAGGAATCAAAATTAGCTTTATGAAAGGTTCACGAGGGGATCTATGGGTCTCATTCTAGTGGGTTAAATTTAGCCAAGAAAATCCATCGCATGAGATAATTTTGGCCAACTCTAGAGAATGATGCTTGTAACTTTATCAAGATATGTCAGAAATGCCAATAATATGGAAACATGATTCATGCTCCAGCACAAGATTTACACCCGATTACCACACCTTGGCCCTTTTATGAATGGGGGTTTGATTTAATAGGGATGATTTATCCACCTTCATCCAATGGTCATAAATACATCATAACTACAACATAATACTTCACTAAATGTGTAGAAGTGATGCCTTTGACAATGATAATGGGTAAAAAAATCTCAATGTTTATCCTAAATCGCATAATATGTAGATATGACATTCCTCATGCTATTCACTAATAATGGAAATAAATTCAAAAACAAAGACATGGATGACCTATGTGACAATTTCCATATTATACATCATTCTTCTTCCATTTATTATCTTCAAGGGAATGGACAAGCAAAGGAAAAAAACAAGAACATTCTCACAATTTTGAAAAGGACAGTTGATAATTTAGGAAGAAATTGGCATGTACAATTGAATCCAACATTGTGGGCATATAGGACTAGCATAAGGACACCAACTAGAGAAACACCATTTTCATTGGTCTATGGGGCCAAAGTTTTATTGCCTTTAGAAGTTGAGATCCCATCCTTAAGAGTATCTCTACATGGTTTGATAATAGGTGAAGATTATAGGGTTGCTAGGCTTCAACAATTAGAGTTAAAGAAGAACATAAAACTCAGGCATATGCACATCTCTGTTATCTCTACAAGATATTTTGTTTTCATTAGTTTAGCCAAATTCATGGAGTCGAGGAGAATCAATTGATAAAATGAGATAGTCAAGTATAAGACAAGTCAGCAATGTACACTGAGCCAGTTGGTAAAGTAACAAAGTTGATAGAGTATCAAACACTTACAGGTACCGAGTGACACACTACACCAAGCGCATGCAGTACATCAAGTTGATATTACACCAAGAAATGAAGAACACTAAACCGAGTATTGTGAAGTTACTCCACCGAGTTAGATAGTTAATAAAAAACATCATCGGATCATATTTAATGATTTTCAGAGCATTAGTTACGTGTATACAAGTATTTATAATAGTTTGTTACATGGTAAATGATTCAAATTAATCAGAGTGAAAATCCAAGGTAGAGATTAAATAACAAAAAGAGAGTTTTTCATTTCCAAGAAAAATAACAAGTACCGAGGTAAAAGAGACATGGTCACCAAGCTGGAAAGAAGATCTAATGGCCAAGAGAAATTTATAGCATACCTAACACATAAGATGAAGAGGAAAAACTCATCTATATTTTGGATGAATTTGTAAGAGAGAAACATACCGACACAAGAGAATATATAGAGAAGAAGGACAGAGAGTTTTTTGTATTATTGTTGTTAAAAGATTTATTGAAGAATAAAGAGAAGAGAGCACCAATTAGAAATTCAGCAACCATAGAGCATAACATAACAGTATTACAATTTGGGATTTGAGGTAACACATATCAAAGCACATAGAGTCTGAACAACATTTACATTTGATGCATTTTTATAGACATTGTTAAGTTATTGATAGTATTGTATTGAGAGCTTTAAATCCCAATATTGGGTAGATCTTAACCAGTCTTATATTTGTAAATCCTTTAACAGGGTACATCTCTAAGTGTAGAGTTTGTAAAAATCCTTTAACTAGGTAGACCTAAGAGGTCTTATATGTACTCTTAACCTGGTAAGCTATCATAAATAGCTAAACTTTGTAGCTCTAATTGAGAACCCTTTATACTGCATCTAGTGAAGGTTATGGGTGCCATCCCCACTGCAATTTTTATCCTTTAACCAAGGATTTTTGCATTACCAAAATCATGGTGTTATGAGTTTGATTGTTTAATGTTTTGATGTTATAGTTTTATAAGCATTACATTACTTTTATTTCAAAGTTATGAACTTGGTAATCAACAAGCAACAGTATATGGTTTAAATAGATATTGTGGTTAAAAGTTTCTAGTGGTACTAATTCACCCCCCCCTCTCAAACCCAACTTTCCATAGTTATTCCAACAATTGGTATCAGAGATCGTACTCTTGAGTTAAAGGTTTGACCACCTGAGAGTTAAATATCTTAGTCATGGAAGGTTATAGACAATTTAAGAGGATTGTGTTGAGATTGAAGAATGTCAATCTACCCAAGAAACACCTGCATGCAAAGCTGCTACGAGAATGAAGAAGACAGAAAAAGAGAAAGAGCTAAGGCGGCCGATAGGCCAGAGACTGCAAATGCATGTTGACAGAAATAATTTCTATATTATCAACAATGAAATGATTTACAACTCCTTAAGAAATACAAAGAGGACAATCCTTATAAAGGATGTCAAAACCCTAAACGGGCAGCTGCTAGGAAATAGAAACTTTCCTAAAACTAA
>MU226309.1:885372-896842 GCA_018584345.1 Thuja plicata
AAACCCTAAACGGGCAGCTGCTAGGAAATAGAAACTTTCCTAAAACTAAAGAACCTGCCTAAGTGAAACTTAAGCACTAAAGAGCAATTGCTAAATTACTCTAACAGATTGATGGTCTTGAATCTGAGTTGGAGAGTGCATGAGAGTTAATCATGGATCTGAAAAAGGAACTTGAGAAATCTCTAAGGAAAAGAAGGAAATTATTTGATGAACTAAAGGTTACACAAGAACAAGTTGATACACTTGAGACTGCATCTGAAGGAAGTGTGACTGATGAGTCTGAGACTGTCATAAGAGAACTACTTGAAAAGAATGACTCACTTACCAAGCTGTTGGATTTTATGAAGAAAGATCTTGATGCTAATAGCTTAAGAATGACCGAACTAATTGAAGGTGAAAGAACAACTGAGGATGAAAAGGGAATTGTAGAAGATGACAAAAGACAAGTTGAAATCGAGTTAACTAGGAAAGATAATTAAATCATAAGGATGACCCAAGTTCACTGCAATATGACCGACCAACTTCTGAATGCAAATCATGATTGTACCCAAATGGAATTTGAGAATCAAGCACTGAAAGCTGAAATTGAAAGAATGGACAAAAGATTGAAAGTTGAGAAGGATGAAAATTAAATACTAAGAAGAAATGAAGATGTACTAAAATCACTGGACAAACAGGCCAGGAATCAAAAGCAACCGAATGACAGATCAAGAATTAGATTCAATGAGAACAACACTATCGAGAAAGGAGAATCATAAAATGCATAGAAATATCAAGGTACTACAACCCCACACAAACAAAAGAAGACAAGCTGTAATTATTGTGGGAAGCCTAGACACACTATTAATGCTTGCAGAAGTAGGAAAGATCAAGTACCTACTAAACCTAAATTTTATGGTTATTATTTTAGATGTAATAAGTATTGGACATCAAGATTTTGAGTGTAGAACCAACCTTACTAACAACATAAGGAAATCATAGTTTGATGGTTACTGCAAAAATTGCAACAAGTATGCTCACAACAATGAGGAGTGTAGATCAAAGAAAATAAATGATAAGTGGATGCCTCACCAAGACAATGAAATACCAACCGAGCAAGCACATCTATACCATGGGATTATATTACAAGGATTTTATGCTTATCTTGTGGAAGATATGGACACATTGCTGCAAGATACATATTGATGCCCGAAAGGTTTAACAAAAGATCATAGAGGAACCCTGGCATGGCATGTTTCCATTTTCATAGGTTGGGACACCTAGTGAGCAACTACAGATACCAAGGAGATGCATCAACTGAAGATGAATCTACAAATAATGCACCATCTATTGTTGAAGAAATCAGAGAACAGGTGAACAAAACATGGAGGAGAAAGACTTGGGAAGATGGAACTTCACTTAGAACTATAGACAACACCATCTCTACCGAGTTTGGTGCACCAAGCTCCACCTAATCAGTGAGAGGTATGTAGGAACTGCATGCTCATTATAAATCTTACATCAGTTCCTAAGAAATAGAGTTAAGATCCATATCAGCATATTAAGATGTATTTGGATGAGTTGTGGAAATTTTGGTTGAAAGTTGTAATGTATTGTTATTTTGTTTAGTCAGTTAAGAAAAGTAACTATGTTATCAGTGTAAAGGTAAAAGGGACCCGACAAGCGCATTTAATGCAAATAATTAGAGTCATTGGAAACCCTAATCAAGGAAAAGCTATAAATAGGTCAGTTTGTAAATCATTTGAACCTAATTTTTTTCGAAGAGCATTTGAGCACATTATAGAGTGATTACTCCATCAAGAATTCAAGCGATTATGAGGTATTTATGAATCTTTACAAAAGCATTGAGTGATATTTCTAAGATATTTGGTTTGCCGAGATGAGTTTGTGAAGCTATATTTTATCGAGCGTGCCCTAGATACATCTGGAATTATCGTGGCACCGAGGATGCAAAGACCAGTATTAGTGAAGAACATTTAACCAATAAACCCTAAATATAAGTTGACCCCAACTATTGCCACAAAAATTGATATGACGGGAGCATTATCTTTAATACCACCACGAGTTTTGTTGATTGAATATGTCCATACATTTATCCATTGCAAAATCAAAGATTTGTGTGAAGGTGAGATTCATGCTTCATTCACTAAGTTGTGCATGAATGGGAAAATAAAGGATGAGCACACACATCTAGTAATGAAAGGATTGATTCATGCAATTCACCTACTGAGGGAATTCAAGCCTGAATGGGTGAGGATGGTACTCAGTCGAGTACATGACCAGTTTATGTGGTTGGATGAACCGATCAAGATAACTAAGGATGTTTTGCACATTATTAATGGATTTCCTATTGGAGACCAACCCGAGGAAATCAAGAAAATAGACAAGAGTAAGCTCACTAAGTGGTATAATAGGATGGCAGAGGAATGAGATGTCTACTGTTGTGGATCCTGAGTTAAGGTATGCATGCAACATCATATCTTACCGAGTGTTTCAATTGTCCCGAGTGGATAGTGTACCATGTGGAGTAGTAGACTTGGCATATAAGATAGTAAAGAATGGACTTTAGATAGATATCTATGAAGTTTTTCTGAAGTAGATAGATGACAACATGAACACAATCAGTAAGGTGAAAACCAACACATTGAAATTTGGTTCATTGTTGGTATGTATTTTCTTTTACTACTAGAATTCATTTTCCTCTATTGGAGCTGTAGTATGGAAAAATAATAGGCCAGTTATTTATCAAAAACATGAGTATATACAGAGTCTAGGAGACAACATTGATAAAATAATGTCTGATTACTTTTTGAAATTCCAAGCTAGAATGCATAAGATATATAGAGTTCCACCTCAACTAATTGCTAAGTATCAGGATGACATATGTTTTGAGGTTGATACTTATGTTTGTATAATTAAGGTTGTATAATTGAGGGTTGAATGTATTCAACCTATGGGATATGAGATGGATATAGATATTGGATCAAAACAAATCAAATATTTATTAGCTAAACCAAAAGATCCTAATGACTGTTAGAATAACTGGGGGGGGTGAATCAGTGGCCTCAAAAATTAATCCAATATCAACCTAAAACTTTATACCACATATATAAATATGTAGTTATCTTCAGTCCTACAAGATTTATGCCTTTAAATAATCATATCAAATAACTACTGCTCGGAGTTCACTATTTATCCTTTTTTCTTAAGCTTTACCGAATAGTAGTCTTAGTCTTTTCTAGTCTTTATCGAAATATAGTAAATAACTAAATGTTTATTGATCAATCCAGTTTAGTAATGTGTAAAGAAAAATATCAGATCAATGAACCATATACATATTGACACATGGATTTTTAACGTGGAAACCCTGTTAAGGGAAAAACCACTTGGGACCGGTAACCCAAAATTTTCACTCTTCTGAAGTGAGCTCGGTGAAGAGCCAACCCTTTCTGATCTTTTGTTCTCTTTTATTCCTTTGCTCCACTTCTTTCTGCTTGGTGATGTTGTTGTTCCTATGTTGCTCAGTGTCCATAGAAATATTTACCTCTGTCTTATAGCTTGTTTGATTAGGACTATATAATGACTTCTTTCTTCACCAGTATTTTCTTCAACATCCTTTTCTATTCTTCTCCCCCAATTCATAAAGAATTAGCTTGTCTCTCTTATATACATGATTTCACTGTTTGTCTTTCTTGTTCTTGATGTGATCCGCAATTCTTTCCATTCTTTCTTTAAAGCATACTTCAGTTTTATCCTGCTAATTTCTCCTTAACAAATACAATAAAACAACTTTAAGTCTCTAGCTTATCACTAGCTTTTAACTTGTCGATGAGAACAATGTTATCAACCAGTTAACTCGATATTTATCTCTTTCCATCTATGTCTTTTGTCATTTCTGAACTTCATTTCTAATCCATTTTTAACTCCTTGTTTTCTCGGTCTTGACTTTAGTTATCCTCACGCATCTCTGACCGTCGGGGTTGTCTGTCCGTCGGGAAACACTTGTGACTTACAGTTCTGCTTGGGTTACACTTTGGTTCTACTCGGTAATGCTTTCTTGGGTAACTTTCTCAGGTATCACTGTGACTTTTCTCTTGGGGTTCTCTATCCATCGGGGTGCACTGACCGTCAATGTTTGTTGTCACTTGGTGTACACTGAACTTTTATGCATTACTAATAACATAACCTTTATCTCTTTGATTCTTTGAAGTCTTTGACAATACTTTTATCACCAATTAGATTATATCAAGTTGACATCAATGACAAAAGGTATACATTAATTGATTTAATGTCTTGCATTAAATTTCTGCAGCTTAGTGATCACCAACTTAATATCTTCAAACATTCAATCAGTTATAGTTCATCAATTAGAAAAGGTATGACACCTATGAGGAAGTCAGAGATAATATAAAGCAGGGTATGTTGGTACCTAGGTCAATCAAGAAAGCAAACAAAATGATTGATGCTTTATCAAAGACTCTTGGAGTTGATGATATATTGGATGAGAACACTAAGAATGAACAAGCCATTGTTGTGGTTGAAAAGAAAAATCTACAATTGGCATCACCGAGTAAGAGATGTATTAGAAGGAACACTTGATCTTTGGTACAACCGAAAGAAAATAAATTTGTAGAGACAGTTCAACCGAGAGGTAAGACTTATGAGAGATCTAGAGGAAGGAAACAATCTACAAGAACAAGAAGAAGAATATTACTAGGCAATGATAGTGAAAAAGAGTTCGATGAGGATAATAAATCTATACCAGTTGCAAACCTTTCATGATTTCCACAAAGTCTTGATGATTATCTGGAAAGTTGAAATAAATTAGGAATATTGGGAGCCTTCAGGAAAGTAAAATATGAGAAAAGGAATGAAGAAGATAAGAAGAAGATTGAAGAAGATGTTGTGATAACTTTATTGAGATACAGATTGACACCTATTGAGCTTACAGACAAGCTACCAGAGGAAACATACAATAAAATAGATGCAAGATGGAAGTGTGCAATAAAAGTAGAAAAAGAAATGAGAGAGATCTCTTGTACACACTATTCCCAACCTTGCACCATCTAAAATTTATGAATCATTAAAGAAGCATTCAAACAAATTTCTAGTCAAGGGAAGAGCCCCAAGAATAAGGAATGGAGATTTAAAATTAGTGGAGAAGGATACAACTGCAAAATAGAAGGATATATTTCATATAGATGATACCGAGTATCATGAAGAAAAGAAGGAACAAGAAGTAGCCATTGCTAATAAAATAAAGGAAAGCACAAAGAAAATATATCCTATTTATATAACTACTGATAATGTAGAGGTTATTATTGAAGATATACTTGAGGAAGAAGATCTCGCAAAAGAGTTATCAAAAGATGAAGATGTCATGGATACACAAATGAATGAAACTGAGGGTATGGATATTGATAATGCACCTTTTATGAGAAAAGATCTGATCATGACACAAGTACAAAGCTACACAATTGATGATACTGTTAATATTAAGTTTATACTAGATACACTAGACATGGAAACTGAGACACCGGTTGATACAAATAAGGATAAGGATGGATAACCTAAGGCCACCAAGATAGAACAAGGAAAGAACACTGATTTGGAACCCCCAACCAACATTGATGGTCAGAAGAAAGAAATGCCACCTACTAACACAACAACGGATCAAAATGTATAGAAGACAACATATACTAAAAGTGAAATGTAGCAGGAATCAAATCTTAAAGAAAAGAATGAAGAGAAACAAAAAGATGAATAGAAATAAGAATTAAAATCAAAAGAAAGCATAGCTGATACTCATACCAAGACACCTAATGCAACTAAGGCATCACATTCCAAATGCTCTACTAGTGAGAGCAGATTGATTGAGAAAAAGAAGAGCAAAAAGAGGAAGAAAATCATTGATTTGAGCAAGCCAATCATAATACCAGAAGGAGTCCCTAATGTGATGAATCCTAAAGAATTAGCTATATATTTTGAGCTTGTAGCTCAAAAGGCTGAACAAGAGAAGTTAATTGCAAAGAAGAAAAATGTAAATATACTTGAGCATGTGAAGGACATATTCCAGGACATTGTTCCTGAAGCAACTGTTGATGAACCTGAACCCCTACTAGACCAAGTTGGTGATTTATCCCAAAACATCAAAGAACCAAACAAGGATATGTCTGAGTATATGTTGAAGATTCACAAGGAGAGAATGGAGACAAAATTTATGGAATATTTACTGAAATATATTGACATAGAGAAGGTAACTTTTTCTGAGTTATGTTCTGAAGTCGAGACACAATTAACATTCATCATTTCATTGTTTCAAAAGTTTTGTATTCTTTCAAATCTGTTGAAATCAAGAAGAAGGAAGAAAATATTGAGAAAGAGTTGAATGAGAAGCTTAAGCAACTCACTACCGAGCCTGGAGCATTCTAGACTTACTACTCAAAGATAAAAGAACTCATGTGAGTTCAAATTTCATTAAGACAGGAGGAGAATAAGCTAAGATTGGAATTTCTTGAATTTCAAGCACTGTTAATTCCCCATATCCAATTAATGCAGATACACTTGAAGAAAGCCAAAGAGCTAGCAATTTTTCTAGATATCAGCAACCTGGACACCATAGTTGGCTTATCTACAAATATTACATAATACATTGTTATAATTTATAATCTTTGAGATACATGGGAGGCTGTACTTTCAAGTGTACAAAAGAGGTATAAACATCTTTTTTATTAATAAGTTTTACTTTTTAGCACTTTTTTCTTAAAAAAGGGGGAAGATATCTTAGCCAGATAAAGGGAGATAAAGGAGGATAGATATCTTACTTATTCAGAAAACAAAAAAAAATGTGAAAATGAAAAAATATATATGTATAGAGAGTAACATCCGAGGGGGAGTTACTAATTTTGATGACTTTGAAGTTTTTGTCAAAAATGCCCAACTAATGCCAAAGGGGGAGATTGTTATCTCAACAATATATTTTGTTGTCATTAGTTTAGTCAAAGTCATGGAGTCAAGGATAATCAATCAATCAAATTAGATATTCAAGTATAAGACAAGTCAGTAATGCACACCAGGCCAGTCAGTAAAGTAACAAAGTTGACAGAGTACCAAACACTTACAGTTACAGAGTGACACACTACACTGAGGGCATGTAGTACACCGATTTGATATTACACCAATAAATGAAGAACACTTAACTGAGTATTGTGAAATTACTCAACCAAGTTAGACAGTTAATAAAAAATGTGATTAGATCATATTTAATGATTGTCAAAGTATTAATTACGCATATACAAGTATTTATAATAGTTTGTTACATGATCAACGATTCAAATAAATCAGAGTGAAGATATAAGGTAGAGATAAAATGACAAAAAGAAAGTTTGTAATATCCAAGAAAAATAACAAGTACCAAGGTAAAAGTGACATGGTCACCGAGATGGAAAGAAGATCTAACAGTCAAGAGAAATTTATAGCATACCTAACACATAAGATTAAGAGGCAAAACTCATCTATATTTTTGATGAATTTTTAAGAGAGAAACATATAGACACAAGAGGATATAAAGAGAAGAAGGACAGAGAGAAATTTTTGGTTATTGTTGTTAAAAGAGTTAATGAAGAACAAAGAGCAGAGCAGAGAGCACCGAGCAGAAATTTAGCTACAGCAAAGCAGAATAGAACAGTGTTACAATTTGGGAATTTTGGTAACACATATCAAAGAACATAGAGTTTGAACAACATTTACATTTGATGCATTTTTATAGACATTGTTAAGTTATTGATACTATTGTATTGACAACTTTAAATACCAAAATTGGGTAGATATTAACCGATCTTATATTTGTAAATCCTTTAACAGTATACATCTCTAGGTGTAGATTTTGTAAAATTTCTTTAACCAAATAGACCTAACAGGTCTTATATATACTCTTAACTCGGTAAGCTATCATAAATAGCTAAACTTTGTAGCTCTACCTGAGCACCCTTTATACTGTAGTTAGTGAAGGTTGTGGGTGTCATATGTTGGAGATTTGCTTCTGTGCAAATAATTGATTGTATATTTATCATTGATGACAACATATAATATACAACAGTGTTCTATATGCAATTATCAGTACAGATGTTCTAGAGCTATGCATGCTTATTTCCATGATTTATACATGTTCTATATGCTATGTGCATTCATGCTGAGTCAAATATGAAGTCTCAGTTAAGTCATGTTAATCATTTATGGAAGTTACAACGTCTGAAGATTATCTGTCAAGAGTCGGCGTAAATACAATGTTTCTTGAGTTACACCTATCTTTGGGATATGCGTGGTTTTATTAATGTTTAGTTATGATTTAGTGATGATTATACAAAGGCACCAAGTGTGTTTTAATAGAATCATGATATTGGAGTAAAATTGGTGAAGCCGACTTTGTGAAGCATTGCGTCTATTCAGTTTGAGTTGCGCAATTCTAACTTTGATTGTGTGGATAGTTAAGCTACAAATAAGTTGATGAAATGTTTCCAAATACCATCGTGACCTTATCCTCTGTGAAGATACATATATTAGTTCAATTGTGTTCGCTAAGTGTGAAAAATGAAGTGAAAAAAACAACAGACAAAAGTGAGCAGAAAGTCAGACAGAATAAGTTGAAGAACTATGTGAAGTAATAGAAGAAGATTATAAATCATTGGAACTGATCAAGATAGCAGGTCTACTCAAATAGTTCATCTATCAAAAATAGTGTATATTTGTTTTACTGAAGGTTGCAGCCTTCACCATTTTAGCAGTGAGCTTTTGGACAGTGAGTCCTCACCCCTTAAAGGGTTACTTGTAAAAGACTCCTAACGGGGTCCGACCTTTAACCAGGTCTCTTTACTTATTGCATTGCAAAGAACAACTCCTAACAGGGTTGCAAGATCTCCTAACATGGATAATTATACTCAAGTACAGTTCTTTATGGGTGCTAATTCCCACTAGGGTTTTTACCTATTTGGTTTCCCCGTAACCAAAATTGTTGTGTTCTCTATTGTGTTATCTGAATGTGCATTTTCTTTATGTTAATTGATATCTAAGTAAAGAAAATAATTAAAGTAGCTAATAACTGATTCACCCCCCCCCCCCTCTCTTAGTTATCCTTTGGGACTATTCCAACAATTGGTATTAGAGCCAAGTGCCTTGGAGAGAAATCCTAACAGCTTAAGGTAGATCAAATGGCATACTTTAGGAAAGAGAGTCCTAATTTTGATGGAGAAAACTATCTTGATTGGAAGAACAAAATGATAACACATCTTCAGTGTGTTGGATTTGAGATCTATGAGATTTCCACTCAAGAAATTGAAGTTCTCACCTTGAAAGACATTGCAGAAGAAGACTCTACAATCAAACAAAAGGAAGTGTTCACTCAAAATGCAATCACCAAAGAAACCCTAATCAGTGCCCTATCTGACAGTGAATTTTCTGAGATCAAGAAGGCAGATAAAGCATACTCTATTTGGAAATACTTAGAAGATATGTTTGAAGGAGACATCCAAGCAAAGAATGCATGCAAAAAGACATGGAAGAAAAGGTACAACTTAGAGATGCTACCTGAAGAAAACATCAGAGCCTACAATCAAAGAATTAATGAAGCAGTTTCATGTATCAAGAACAATGGTGGAGAAATTTTAGAGGATGATATAATGGACAAACTAATGACCACACTAACAACAGACTATGAGAGAAAGATCAATATCTTAGATGAGACTAGGCAATTTTCAAAAGACTTCAAGAGAGAGACTTTGATCAGCAAAATATCTACATTTGAGATATCAAGATTGAAGACAAAACCCAAAACTGAGACATCTTTCAAAGCCTCAGTCCACAGCAAGAAATCCATAAGAAGCTCTAGTAATAATGAAGAAGTGGATACAGAACTAGAAGAAATAATTTCTATGATTGCCAAGAAAGAAAGGAAAGGTAAAGGGAAATATGAAGGACAGCTACCATTCAAATGTTTTTCATGCAACAAATTTGGTCACTTTGCACCCAAGTGTCCTACAAGAGTGAAGAAGTTCAGATCAGATTACAAGCCCAAGTACACTAAGGAATGTTTTCATGTTGAAGATGGTGTAACTGATGATGATTTAGGAGAAGATGAAATTGGTTTCATTTCCATTAAAGACATTGAAAAGATGCTTGAATAAATGGACAAAGAAGATGAAACACAAGAGTTAACATTAGTTTCAAAAGTTGACATCGGCACTGACTGGATCATTGACAGCGGGTGTTCACACCACATGACAAGAGACAAAGATAGATTTTTACATTTGGACAAATAAAAAGGTGGCATGGTTAGATATGGAGATAACACTCCCAAACCTATCATAGGCAGAGGTTCTATCACCTTATATGGAAAGAATAAGACAGATGATGTTCTTTATGTTGATGGCTTACATCATAACTTACTAAGTGTTGTACAGTTGCTTGATAAAGGATATTAGTTGGAATTCAAAAACAACCAGTGCATCATTAACAACAAAGAAGGAGACATGATTGCATCAGGATCAAATACCAAAGGTAATGTCTTTCAGATCAATTCAGAAGTAAGTTGTTTTGTTGCAAAAGTGGATGACAGTTGGCTATGGCACAAGAGACTTTGTCATATCAATTTTGACAATATAGTCAAGATAAGTAATGTAAAGGTAGTAAGAGACCTTCCAAGTATTGCAAGACCAGTTGACACCATGTGTAGTGAATATGTGATGGGGAATCATGTGAGGACCTCATTCAGGAGAAAACAAGACTTTGCAGAAAACAAATTAGATCTGATACATACAGACCTATGTGGACCTACTCAAACAAGATCTTACTATGGAGAAAGGTATTTAATTTTGTTTGTTAATGATTTCTCAAGGATGATGTGGGTTGTGTTCTTAAAAGACAAATCTGAAGCTTTTGAGAAGTTCAAAGTGTTCAAAGCTAAGGTTGAGAATTAATCTGGATTAAAGATAAAATGTTTGAGATCTGATAGAGGAGGAGAATTCACCTCTGACCAGTTTTATGATTACTGTGAAGAACATGGAATCAAGAGACAATTAAGTACACCTAGAACCCCTCAGCAAAATGGGATTGAAAAAATAAGGAACAAAATAATACTTGACACAACAGGCACTATCATGATTGAAGTAAAGGTTGCTCATACCTATTGGAGAGATGTGATCAATACAATAGTCTACACTATCAATAGAATAAAATTGAGGCCAAGCACAGACAAGACACCCTATGAAATTTGGTTTGGTAATGTACCTACTATAAAATACTTCAAAATATTTGGAAGCAAGTGCTACATCAAGAGAGATGATAGCATTAGCAAGTTTGATGCTAGAAGCGATGAAGGTATTTTTCTTGGTTACTCTACTAAAAGAAAAGCCTATAGATGTTTTAATCTAAGATTAAAGAAGATCATTGAAAGTACTCATGTGAAGATTGATGAGAA
>MU226309.1:928168-945804 GCA_018584345.1 Thuja plicata
GAGGCCCATCCCACATCTCCATGTTCGGCTTCCACCACCTTTCTATTGAAAACTCCATTAAAGCCTGCACTATCTGAGAAGGGTGAAGGATTTTCGGCCACCACTTGCTTATAAGAAAGTTTCTTTCTCGGCTTCTTAGTAATACCATTGACTATGGATTTAATGCTATTATCATTAATTTTATCCTCTGCTTCAGCCATAATGACCCCAGGATCAATATGAGAGGATTCTCCATCATGTTTTGACCCTCCCATCACACGCGCGACCCAGGTCAGGGGCAAAAAAAAACCCCTAACACAGTGGTAGAAGAACATGGGCACAACAAAAACACTACACATACAAAAATAAAAACCACATCAAGAAAATCTCACAAAGTACACACCAAGTAACTCAGGCAATAAACAAAAGGACACGGGGCAACTCAAGGACATGAGGCTATCATGAAGACGTCATCCTTGATCATGACACCAAGTTGCAGAGCTATCGATGGTTTTTAAATTGTAGAAAGCTTTGTATGGATTAAAGAAAGCTCCTAGAGCCTGATATGGAAGCTTAGACATGTATTTGACAAAGATTGGTTTCATAAAGGGTACTGCAGACGGTAATTTATATTTCAAAATAATTGATGATAATATCTTGATTGCTGAAGTATTTGTTGGTGATATTATAGTTTGTGGTAATGACGAGTTGAGTAGAGGTTTTGCTGATGAAATGCAAAAATAATTTGAGATGTCTATGATAGGTGAGATGAAATTCTTTCTTGGATTTCAAATTACACAGTTAGATAAAGGAATTTTTATCACATAGTCCAAGTATGTAAGAGAATTGTTGAAGAAATTTGGAATGAAAGATTCAAAACTGGTAGGAACTCCTATGGTTACAGGTTGCAAGTTAACTAAGGATGGTGATTCTCCTTGTGAAAATTAGTTATTATACACATATATGATTGAAGGATTGTAATATATAACTCATTCTAAACTAGACATATCAAACGTTGTTGCAATTGTTGCAAGGTTTCAAGTTGAACCAAAGGAATCACATATGGTTGTTGTCAAGAGAATTTTTAGATACTTGAAGGGTACAGTTGACTACGAATTATGGTATGGAAAAGATGATGACTTTACTTTGTGTGCATACAATGATGTTGATTGGGTAGGTAATGTGGATTATAGGAAAATTACTAGTAGAAGTGCATTCTTTTTGGGTAAGAGACTAGTTTCTCTGACTTGACTAGCAAGAAGCAGGATTGTATTTCTCAATCTACTGTTGAGGTTGAGTATGTTGTTTCTGCAATAAACTGTAATCAAGTTGTTTGGATGAAGTAAATGATGAAGGATATAAGGATAATCATTGATGAGCCTATTTTTATTCATTATGATAAATCTAGTGCTATAAATATCTCAAAGAATCCTATGTCACATACAAAGACAAAGCATATTTCTATTAAGTATCATGTTTTTAGGGATAAATTCGGTGAAAAGGAAGTGAAATTGGAATTTGTGTCTACTAAGGAACATATTGGTGATATATTTACAAGGCCTTTGCCAAAGAATCATTTGTGTAACTCAAGGAGAAGCTTGGGGTGATAGCCCCTCCTTATCAGAACTAATGATGTTGAGGATGGCATCAATCCAGAAAATCTATCATAATATCACTCACTTGATTGATAATTTTGGGGACTACTACTTAGGGGAAGCAGTCTTATGGTTATTGTGGTTTTTCTATTTTTACCTTTCGAGGCGATTTCAGTTATTTTTGATGTCTTTGATCCTTTTCCATTAATGTCAAAGGGGGAGAGATTGTGTAAAAAATAGAGGTGATTATTCTTGGGAGATATTGTGTTGAAGCTGGATATTCAGAGTGATCATGTGGATATATTATGACTATAATTTCAGAGTGATCAGGTGGATATATTAATGTCTTTGTGCATTGAACAATTTTTCACTTTGCATGTCACCCTCAATGCCAAAGAGGGAGATTGTTGGAAGATTGTTGAGCATGTCAGAGTTTGGTACTTGTGTGTGCTAACATTAATGTTTTGTCATTAATGTCAACATATTAATTGATGTTTCAGAAAGTGTGTTCAGTATGTAAAGTGAAGATGATTTCAATTATTCAGGTTCTATGTTGAAGATCTTGAGTTGTGATCATGAGGTATTGTTCAAAGGTTCCTTTAGATGATCTATAGAGGTTCACAATAGTTTGGATGACAGTTTGGGTAAGGTATGATCGAGTTGCTAGTTGTTGTTGTTACTGTGTTTCTGTGTATTATGGATGAGTATTTAGTTCGGTATGTCTTGGATTTGATTTTTTAGACATTTTAAATTTGGAAGTTACATGGTTCCTTATCATTTTATTTGTAGCTAGTATTGTTCATGATTCAGAGTATGACAAGTTATCTTTTATTGTGACAGAGTTCAGTATTTTAGTGTTCTTGTTGATCAGAGATGAAGATGAGTTTGGATTTTGTATTGAAGATAATGTGAATGTTCTATATAGTATTCATGCTTCTTGTTTGTGTTCTTAGATCGTGTGATGATCATTTTTTTGTTCTTCATTGACTGAGGTGATCTGATTTGTTGTTTTGGTAATGTGTTGGTGTTTCTTCATTTAGGTCCTAGCCAACTTAACAGAGTAATGTATTGTGATTCTTGATTCTGCTTTGGCAAAATGCATTAGTGTTTATGGTTGAATATTTTTGGTCATATCTAAGTCTTATCCAACTTGATTTAGATTGCTTGGAATATTAAGCATAATGTTTATATTTTTTATTGTAATAGGTCTTAGCCGACCTAGTGGTTGATTATTCTTTGTAATCGGTATAAATGAGAGACCATTTTATAATTGTGAAATGAGAGAGAGATATGCAAATGTAAGGAAAATTGATGATATCTATATTCTGCATTTAAGGCAATGTTTTTACTTCATTGGAACTATATTGGTATTGGAGATTCTATTTGTTAGTTTGATTATAATGGATTGTATGTCCACCCTATTGTATTTGAAGATAGATCGGTGAACCCAAATGAGGGTCATATATGTGATTGTATTATGAGAAGTGAGCTTTGGGTAGTGAACTTGTAGATTGGGATGTAAGCCTTTGGTTTCTAGTCTTCCATTTTGAATTTGAGTAATTTTTTATCAACTTCCTCCCTCGATACCTCAACAACTAAGACAATCTCTGAATACTGTACATAATCCCTGATGAAACTCTAATATTTTCTTGCCTTCACTCTCCTTTGATATTTTTTCTCCAAAGTGCCTCATAAAAAGAAGGGATGAATATGACACAAGTAGATCAACACTCTAATCTAGTTGCCTTTGGTTTCAATGAACCAAACCATTGGTTTGACCAATTCCAATACTACCTCCAACCCAACTCGTCATTATGGCTTTACGCACATTTCCATAAGTTAATGTACCTCATCTTGTGTACCCACCTCCAAACTCCATGCACAAAACATTGAAGAGACTTCATTGTTCTTTTGATACTTGAATTTAGACACAATGAAATCAACACCCAATAGCGCTTCCACTAGCATCAGAAAGAATGAATCATTGTAGTGAAAAAGGTTTTGAATCATTATTTATACATCTACCCCTAAAAGAACATTTGTTTCTTTGAAACCTTGAAATGAAAAAATTTCCTCCATGCTCACCTTTCCACTATCATCCTTCACTCTAATTTTCCAACCCAAATGCTAAACAATGGACACAAATACTCATAAAATTTTGAAACCTCTAAAAATAAACTCAAATTATGACACCCTCATCAATGCACCGCCCACCATCTCCCCTCAAACATTTTGAAGTAGATATGCACAAAATCCTTCCCGCATCAAAAGTACATTACCTTGTGATGTCATCAATATAATGAAACTATCGACTTCACCAAAAGCAAAGATTAGAGCCAAATTTGTTGGCGAAAGAAACTATCATTTTGGATAGTGAATCTACCAAATTATTGCCTTTGCAAAAACTATGTGACACTTTGAAACCTTCAAATATTTATAATTTATTTCAAATATTTTCAGTGGCCTTATCAATGTGCCATACATGATCCTTCCCATTGTTAATGGTGTTGATGATGATATGTGAGTCTATTTCTAAGTGTAGTTTCTCCACATTGAATCTAGATGCCAAATCAACAACTAACAATGTTTCCTGAACCTCGGCATCATTATTAGTACCATTTTTCAAATTCTTAGTTTCAAGCGCCAAAATGTTGCCCTTCAAATCTTGGACCACACACCCAACCCTTGATGGACAAATATTTCCTTGAGATGCTCCATAAAAATTAACATTAATCCATCCAACCTATGCTTTCCTCCATTGTACTTTAGTTCTCCTATTTACAATGCTATTAGCCCCAATAAGCCCATTAATGGTCTAAATTAGCCACATTTTTTTAGAAGACAATTATGTGGAAAATGGTTTAGCCAAGAATGCATCATTATTATTATTAAAATCTCACAATTTGTTTGAGTGATGATAGAATTTGGTGTAAATAACTTTCAAACACTCACTTGATCATTAGCATGTGTATGCCATGCCTTTTTTTAGTATGGGAAATAGAGCTAGTGTCTTAGTATAGAGAATTTTTAGAGAGTGATTGGAGAAAGATTCATTGATTATTTATCATAGTTTTCCCAGGTGATGCATCCTCTCTTATTCATGTTTTGTTTATCTTTTTCATGTGTCACATGGAGCAAATCCACATGATGCCCAAGCTGGATGAACTTACCACATATAAATTTAAGAATGATAGAGCATTACTGGAAATCTTGGATTTTGGGGTTTTAGGGTCATGATTAAAAATGTGATTTTCCAAGAATAAAAGATCATATTTCAAATTTTGGTTGTTCAATCCCATGATTGTGCCTTGTGTCTCTGGTGTTTTTTGTTGGTCAAGACTGACAGTGACAATAATAGATACACTAATTCGACTACAAAGTTTTTCATGTATTTTTAAGATGAGTCATTTTTGGGTGATGTAATCCATTAGAATCATGTTGGACATGGAATATCTTTGGGCTGATCATTGACATAAAGTCAACTTGGATGTAGTGTCAATGTTTTTGTCTTCTATATTGGATGTAGCTGAAACAAAGGAGATGACTAGGAAGATTTGCAAGGAATTGGTGAATGGTAACCTATTGGTTGAGTTGGACAATGTTCTAGAGAATGTTGATGAGAATTTAGGCATTATGATACCTAAATATTTGTATGTTGTGCATAGGCATAAGATAGAGGTGGCCAAATATCTCATTATCCATTATCTTGATCCTTGGTTTAGGTGGTTGGAGAATCACATTGTTTCCTTCTTGAAGCTCATGCTTGGCTTGGAAGAAGAAGAATATGATGGGCGGTTGCAAAGGTATATCAAATTGGAGGGTTTGATGGGATTTGATAGAGAAAGTTTAGGGTCTGAGACAGCAAGTCAAGAGAGATATAAAGTGGGGAAGGTTGTAGGAAAGTGCACTATGGAGAACTTGTTGGGGTAACCTGCTTTCTTGAGGATCATGTGGACTGCAGTGTCGACCATGTTTACAAAGCTAGGCTCTTTAGTGAAAAAAAGAACAAGCAATATTTTCATTTGGTTTGTTGGGTTAAATTTCTAGGTAATAGTTCTATATAAAATGGATAGCTCCATTTTATGTAAGAAGTTTGTAATCCTAGGTGGTATTGACTTTATGATATAGTCTTAGTCCTCCAATTTGTCTCTTGGGGGGTTATAGTGTTAGACAATTTACTATCAATACATTAGTAAGAGGTATTGGCACTTTGGATAGTACAAAATTGAAGAGCCAAGGATTGAGGGACAAATTTGTAAGAAAAACCTTAGAAGTGTGAGTCATATTTGTAAGCAAAACCTTACAGTTGCCTTCACAACACTAAATTGTTGATTCATGGAGACAAATGCTAAAGTGATTGCTACAAGAATCAAGATTGAAGGAAATTTTTATAGTTTTCAAGTTGTATTAAAAAAATCCAGTCATGAAATCTATTTGGTTAGTGACATCACAACTGATTGTGAAGGACAACTAATTGATGCAAAAAGGGAAAAAAAATCTTGAAGAACAAATTAGAAAATTGGAACTTAATCTAGCATAATGTCAGAATATAGAAAATGAGTTGGATAACACAAATACATATCTTTTCAATACAATAGGAGAAGCTACAAGGACACAATTGAATCCAAGACAACAACTTACCAAAAAGTGTAAAAAGTATGACAGTGATGTTTCTTGGTTAATAGAAGAATTTGCCAAATATGCTGGAAATTCAATTTTTTTGAAGGAACACACTCAAAATATGAGGAATAATTTAATGATAAATGGTCCACATCAAAATTTCCATGTGTTTGAGTCAGGACAAAAGATCAAATGGTCTTTAATCATGTAACCAAAATATATTTATGCCAAGGGCACTAAATCCTTCATCCCTTGTGTACCAAATGAAGTTTTGGAAGGATATTTTTGAATAAAACAAGTTTATTCTTTTCTCCCTCTTGTGATCATACTTTGTATTGTTATTATATTATATCTTGGATTCTTCAAATTTATTGATTATTAAAGTCCTGGTGTAAGACCAGAAAAAAGGAAGAAAATGTATATCTAGGTAACCACAAAATCCTAAACAATATGAAAACCTATCTAATTTATCATAAAAGCCATTTGAAATGAGAGCATAAATATAAAGAATAAAAACACTTAAAAAATCCCTTAAAATGTAGTTTCCATGTCCGCCTTTCTTCTCCATAGAGTAGATTATGTTTCTCTTTTTCCAATGACAAAATTGCACAAGTGTTGAAAAGCCAAATTCGATTGCAAGAATACTAGGAGATAGTGGTTCTAAAAAAGAATCAGAGGTTTGCATCCCAATTTATAGAAAATGAGGAGCAATTAGGTGAATTAGAATGCATAAAATTAATGCATAATGGATGGAAAGGAGGTAGGAAATTGGAAGCATGATTAGGGGAGAATCGAATGAAGAAATATAGAGGATATCATGAAGCACCTTAATAGGGATGTGAACCACAATTAAGGGATATGACAAATTAGGTGGGATTAGGAGGAATTAAATCAATTAATAACTCAATATTCCTTACAAAATCAATAATTACTATTTATGAAATTATAATATCTCATAAATTAGCATTAGCCAATTAATTAATTGTGAAGACTTAGGATAAGAATGAATAAATATGATTTATTCATAAAGAATAGGGACAAATATTAGGTTATTCATCCCAAGGGGATAAATTAGTGAATTATTGATCAAATTGAAGGCGTTAATGTGCAATTGGTTTGATTT
This sequence comes from Thuja plicata, assembly GCA_018584345.1. Taxonomy (NCBI): domain Eukaryota; kingdom Viridiplantae; phylum Streptophyta; class Pinopsida; order Cupressales; family Cupressaceae; genus Thuja; species Thuja plicata. The sequence continues at coordinate 935,486 of MU226309.1, forward strand.
TGATAATATTCATAAGGATTAGGATCAATTTCGATGATTCTGGAATAGTTTAGGAAATCACGAGGCATCAATGAGCTTTGACAATACTCTCACGATAATGATTGGAAATGATATAATGGCATCAATGAAATTGGATGACGCTAGATGATAAATAAAGATAAGGAGACATCGATGAACTTGGACAATGCTCCTAAAATTTGAAAGTGATAGCGAGGCATCGATGAACTTTGACAATTCTCTCGAAAGGATTATTGATGATGAAATAGCATTGATGAACTTTGACAATGCTATTGGAGGAATTAAATGATAATAAGGCATCGATGAACTTTGACAATGCCAGAGGATTGATTGAAAGAGATTGATAAGACATTGATATGAGTTTGGAATCAAATGAGTTTGGAATGATCTTGGATTGATTTAGAAAGATTACAACTTGGTTGGATTGATTTAGGAAGATGATCAATTTAGCCAAAATGAGAGAAATATTAGTAATTGATGACATGGAAGAATGACACAATATTAGTGAATGATAAAGATCAAACAAACAATATAGAAGACATGTGTAATGGGGGCACAAGCATTGAACCATTTTTAGGTGTCTACATTTTTCCCCTCTTTGATACAATGTGATTATGAGTGTTGTGTCAAAGAATAATTAAGAATCATGCCCCAGTGGATTGACAAGATGGAGGTAGGATGCCCCCTCGGAAAATTGGACAGAAATTGACATGAGGAAATTTTTTTGAAAAGAAGGATGATTGTTAGGATTCACAGAAGAAATGTTAGGCAAAAAGCGGAAATTAGACGAAGAAATGTTAGTAAGATAGAAATACTTTGGCTTTCAGAAGTGCAATTATGTCATAAGTGCTTATTTTGATATTACAAAACCAGATGCAACGCATCACGGCACAAAAGCCTGAGTGAGAAAGTCATCCTTTTGTGTAAACAAACATGATGTAGACAAAGGATGATGTTCTTCATCATGTAGCATATAGCACGCATGCCCCAGAATTTCATGAGATCATCAAACAGGCAGAAGACAAATAAAAAACCGATCATGAACCATCCTGGGTATGCTCATAAGTTCAGGTGATATTATCGCGTAGCATAGGAACTTGATCAAAAAATAAAAATCAATGAAAGATAAAACACTCACTGAAAACAATGTGAGCCAACAGTCATTCTGATATTTTTGTTACTTCCTTTAATGTTCTTTGTTTGATAGCTTAACTTTTATTGACTGATTGGGTGATTGATTGACAAGTTGGATAGATTGATTGATAGTAAAGATCAAAAGATTGAATAGGTCCAACCATATTGACTGTTAAGCCATAATGATCCAGATCGTTTTTGTGAGAAATGTTATCCAAGGTTTCCCCATCTGGTAAATCTTTGGCTACAGGTGGAGTAAATGTGGTTCCCACAAGGGTTGAGCCCAGCCTGTGAGAAAGACCATATATTTTTTGGTCTTGGTTGTGTCCTCTACTATCTTTTCAACTCTCTATTTTTACCATGTTCATGAAAAATAACCTAAGTGTGCAAAAACCCTATGAATTTGGTATAAACCCTAGTTTCTCGGCCATGCCTTTCTATTTTCTCATTACCTTTTTGGGCCCCTTAAGTTCCCTAAATTCCATGTATGCATTTACATTTTTTTTTTAATCTCCTAGTCGCATAATGGAAAAGGAATATTCTATATCATCTAGAGATAATGAGACTTGCTTCAGTTGTGTGGTCTCAATAGAAAGTGGAATATTAACAAAAGATCCAAAGACCTCATGACTCAACATATTTTTCTAACCTGTGGGTATAACTTATGTTTAGGCGGGGTCAAGTTAAAGCCTTTTGGTCGCTAGGTCTCATGATATAGCCAGAGTTAAGGATAAGATCTAGCGACTTGGAGATAGAAGGATTAACAGTTCACCGTGGTTAGGGTTGACTCAAAACTGAGTTAGGTTTGAAGTCAACATGAGGTAATATTCATGCAGATTTGAGAAGATCTGACGGCTGGCGTAAAGGCTTGATGCCTAGATGCAGTCTGTTTAACCTATGAGGCAATGCATCATGGTGCCACGTGCTCCAAACGGATGTACATTATTGCTAAGTCTCATGAAGAGACCACGGTTAAGAAGAATGATAGGATATTTTGCTACTGCTTTGTCGCTAGGTCTTGTGACAAACTCACAGTTAACAGAAAGGTAAGGAGACTACGAGACTACCTTGTCACCAAGTATCGGTAAGAAACTCAGGGTTAAAGGAAATGTTTCAGTGGCCCAGCGATTTGAGAGATTCAGTGAACCTGAGTTAAAGGCAGGTCAGGGTGAGTTTTGGGGTAAAGTCAAAGTCTAAAGGGTAATGATCGAGAAGTTCCTATTTGATCCAACAGTCTGCATAATGGCTTGATTACAAAATGCTTGAAATCTATTGTTCAAGGCATAATGTCAGGCTTCCATGTGTCTATGTAGTAAATTTGGGTAAAAGCAGCGGATCAGAGATAGGGTCTATGGATCTGGTAACTCCAATGGTGAATAACAAAAGATCCAGTCTTGTTCAAAGTTTATGAGAAAGGTCGAGACAAGAAGCTTAAAGCCTTCTGAGTTCTCACAGCTGCCCCTAAAAAGAAGTTACCACAGATCATCTCAAAGAACACCCCCTACAAGGAGGGTACAGTCTACACCACCTGATACTTCAGAGAGGAGACCTTTGCCTTTTCATTACAAAAGAAGAGGAATATCTCTAACTAGAGAGATACAAGAAGATTCAGCTCCAGCCTTAAATACAACTCACACAGTTGTTGCTCAGCAGATCATAGCTCCTGCAATGGCTAGATAGTTTGTCTTTGCACCCTTCAACCAAGGAAATAATTTAAACTTCACTCAACATCATGATGTGCCCTTGGTAGTACTCAAAATTCTACCTGATTTTAGAGGTGAAGGACAGACAATAGCTTTTGAACATATAAGAGATGTGACTACTATCTGTAGTATACACAATATCACAGAAGAAGATGTGGCTACCAAGCTATTAGTAGCCTCCTTTAAAGGTAAGGCTTTAGAATGGTTTAGAACTCTTGTTGTTGGTTCTATTAATTCATGGGATGGATTAGGAGATGCATTAAGTAAATATTTTGAAGATAAATCAGATAATTTATCTTTGGTTGAACAATTAACAACCATAAGGAGAGATCCTTAAGAACAGATGACAGATTTCAATAATAGGTTCCTCAAAACATGGAATAGAATACCTATCTCAGTAAGGCTGTTAGCTAACCATGATTTCCTATACTTCTTGAAAATTTTGAATGGTCAGATCTTTTTCATGATCCAATCCATGGGAGGTACCTCGTTACCTCAGGCTTTTGACATAGTTGTCAAGGCTAAAAATTGTTTGATCCAGGCAGGCATGATAGCCAGAAGGCCACCCATGCCTATCTTTCCTAATATTCATCCCATTGCACCTCTGTGAACACCTCCTTTTACCCCTATACCCACCATAGTAGCACCTTAGGCTAGTATGAGCAGTGAGGAATCAAAGGTGGGCCCTTCTCAAGAGCTACTTGAATTAAGAGATAGTCAGCAAAAGATGCAAAGTCATTAGCAAGAAATGACCAACTTATTGAAAACTATGACCAAGGAACTGATGAACTTAAGGAAATAGGATCAGGGGAGTANGGGCCCTTCTCAAGAGCTACTTGAATTAAGAGATAGTCAGCAAAAGATGCAAAGTCATTAGCAAGAAATGACCAACTTATTGAAAACTATGACCAAGGAACTGACGAACTTAAGGAAATAGGATCAGGGGAGTAGGCCATCCTATCAACAATAGAGTCAAGGTCCTAATCAGCAGTATCAAAATCAAGGATAGTCTTACCAACATAATAGGCCACCATATCAAGGAGGTTATCAGGGACAAAGGCAAAATTTTAATCAAAGGCAGTTCCAACCTTACAATCCAACACCTCTTAACTCTGCAAATCAAATCAGGGATGTGGTCCCAAGTCAAAATAATCTTGTTGCAGAGATGGAATGGTGCTATCCTTGTAATTAGTCCCATAACCAGACAACATGCTTAAATGGAAGGGTACACCAAGCACTTATGGTGTAGAATGCTTCAAATATATAATCAGAGGCCTCTTCTAATGGGTCACCTCCCCAAAAAGAAGCATACGCTAATGAGACCGCTCTCCCTAACTAGGAGCAACAAGATTTCAATGGAGTTAATGATGAATCCCCAATTGCTGCCAACACTAGGTCTAAAAGAAGAGCTCAAGACATGGAGAAAATGGAAGATAGGGCTAAAGCTTCTACATCTATAGAATCTTCACAACCATTTACTCCTATCATACTGAAGAAAGTCCCCATAATTCCAATCAAGGAATATCAACCTTCCAAGGAGGTTGAGCCTATCATAGTGAAAGCACACCAAAGAGTACACACAACAATGCCTTTCAACATTGTGGACAATATGAAGAAAGAAAATGTTACTATGTCTATGTGGGACTCTTTGGCTATTCTAGGGAAGCCTAAAATCTTGAAGAAGGCTATGGGTGAAGTGTTAATTCCTCAACCCGCAAAAGATACAACAAAGCCAGTGTTGGTCAACACTGATCAAGAAAAGGAGGCTCCAAGCAGCAACTCCAAAGCAAATACCATTCAAGGTAGGAACTTAAAACCCCCTCCCTTTTATGTATCTTTAATTATTGGAAAATATTTAGTACATAATTGTATGGTAGACAGTGGAGCTACTAGCAGTGTCATGCCTAAGAAAGTGGTTGACCAATTGGGACTAAAATATGAACCTTTCCAAAAGAGGGTTACCTAGCTTGATGGTTCCTCGATGAATACAATAGGTGTAGCCAAGGATACCAGCTTAATCCTCCATGCTAGCCCCAATTTCTCTATCCTACTTGACATATACATCATAGACCTCCCTACCTTATTTTCCATAAGCTTATCAAGGGAGTTTACAACCAAGATAGGAGGCTATCTTTCTTCCAACTAGTCTCACATGATTTTCCATACAAGATATGGAACTAAGGTTACTATCAAGTCTGAATCATTGGTAGCACACCATATATAACCTTATGTCTCCAATGCAATCAATACAAGCTACCTTGCACTTGACAGTTGTGACTTCCCAATCATCAGAGAAACAAACACTAAAATAGAAGGTATCCTAGATATCTATCTAGATGATTTAGAATCAAAGAGAGCTTTAGAGGCCCAAGCCAACATTATTTGGGATATTGGTTTGGGAAACTATTTGTTACAAGAACATGAATCCATGGAGCCAAATATTTTTAAGACAGATACTGAGTCAAAGGATCAGAACAACCAAGTTTGGGAGCTATACTTTGATGGTGCTAGAAGCAGACATGGTTCTAGTGGTGGTGCTATGATAGTCTCTCCTGATAAGGAGAAGTATTATACAGCCTTTAGGTTCAATTTCTCTTGCACTAGAAACACTTTTGAATATGATAGCCTAGTGAATGGATTGGAATGGGCAAGGAAAAGAGGGATCAAAGCTCTAAAATTTTATGGTGACAATGAGCTAGTTTTCAACCAAGCAAGAGGGATGAGTGCAACAAAAAATGATAAAATGAGAGCATACAAGCACCGAGTTTGGGATGCTATAGAAGATTTCCATGCTTTCAATATTGTTGCTATCCCTAGGAAACTAAATCAGAATGCAGATAGATTAGTTGTTGTTGGATCTTAGTATGATATCCCTAATAGCATTTCAAAAGAAGGAGACCAACAACATATCAAAGTAATTGTCAGACCTTCTATCCCTGATAATAATATTAATTAGCAAGTGTTTGACAATGATGAACAAATTTTGCAGTTCTTATTTGAGGAGGATGTTTTCTCAGAACATAACCAAGATAGACTAATGTAGAACTATGGTGATCAAGTGATACAACTCAGATCTAATAAGATGCCCAAGGGTCTTGTCACCTTAGAAGTTGTCTTCAACAAAGATGATCAAGTTAAGAATAGTAAAACTAGCCTGGTATTCCAACAAGAATATTGTACTGAACTAGAGTTGGAGCTAGGTGAAAATATACAATTTGGGAAGGTAAATATTGATTTCAAAAAGTAGGCCTATACCCAATTATTTCAAGAGTTTAGTGATATATTTGCATGGAAATATGAAGACCTCAAAGGTTTTAATCTAGCCCTTGCTTAGCATACCATTGAATTAGAACCAAATGCCAAACCAGTCAGAAAAAAACAAAGGCATGTCAACCCCAAGCTTGAACCACTCATGCATAAAGAAGTGCTAAAATTGATTGAAAGTGGAATTATTTACCCCATCAAGTATACTAGTTGGGTTTCCAACCTTGTTCCTATTAGGAAGAAGAATGGGGAACTCAGGCTATGTGTTGATTTCAGGGACCTTAATAGGGCATCCCTAAAAGATCGCCATCCTCTGCCATCTATGCAGAAGATCCTATAATGTGTCTCTAGATATGAGATATTTTCATTACTAGATGGCTATTCAGGCTACAATTAGATCCTGGTTCATGAAGAAGATCAATATAAGACTACTTTACAACCAAGTGGGGAACCATGGCTTATCAAAAGATGCCCTTTGGTTTGTTTGATGCAGGTGCTACTTTTCAAAAGGTAATGGATATGGCCTTTAAAATCCTCATGTACAAGTTTGTACTGGTCTACTTAGATGATATAATTGTTTATTCTGAACATGCAACAGACCATATCAAACACCCGAGGAAAATATTTGAAAGGTGTAGAGAATTTGGGATATCTCTTAATCCCAAGAAGTGTGTGTTTGCAGTCCATGAAGGGAAATTGTTAGGATATATAGTATCGAAGAAAGGAATCACAGTAGACCCTGAAAGGATTGCAACTATATTAGAGCTACCCCTCCCACATCACAAGAAAGGTCTTCAATATTTCATAGGAATGATTAACTTTGTTAGGTGTTTCTTGCCTAATATTGCAGATTTACTATAGCCTTTGACAGCTATGTTGAAGAAGAATTCAGCTTTTAGCTGGAGCAAAGAAGGAAAGGCTAATTTCTAAGCTATCAAATAGGCCTTGCTAGAAGTTTCTACCCTATTAAACCCAAATTTTAGTAAGGATTTTATCCTTTATCCTTATGGAGGTTCTGATGCTATATATGCAATATTGACTCAAGAAAACCCAAAAGGATTAGAGCAACTTATTGCTTTCTTTAGCAAAGGTTTAGAAGAATATGAACAAAGATATTATTTTGTGGAAAAACATGTACTTGTTGTGGTGAAGAGCCTAAAAAGGTTCAGATGTCTATTTAATCATAGCAAGGTACACTTAGAGGTTACTCATCCAAATGTCAAAGGGTTCTTTCTTTCTGAAGACCTAAATGAGGAAAGTGTTGGTTGGATTACTAGAGTGATGGAATATGAAATTGACATCCAAACCACCAAGCTAGTTAGAGGAAGAGGTCTTTGTGAGTAGTTGACAGGGGATGAGGGTCCAAAGGATTTAGAGAAAATAAATGCATCCTTAATTGTGCATTCAACATAAGAACATGCCAAGACAACAGGTTGGTTTCCTGACATGATTCATTACCTAAAGATAGGACAATGCCCTATAGATTTGGATTTAGCCAAGAGAAGGCATTACAGACTACACTCTATCTCCTTTGTGCTAATAGATGATATTATTTTTAGAAAAGATCATAATGGTGTCCTTCTCAGATGCATTGATTTAGAAAAGATAGAAAATGCCATATTTGAATTTCACGATGGACCTTCTGGAGGTCATTTCTCTCCTAGGACTACTGCTTTTTAAATCATGAGGGCTAGATATTATTGGTCATCTATCTTCAAAGATAGTCATGATTATGTGACAAAATGCATCAAATGTACAATTTTTGCAAGAAAAGAAAGGCTTGCATCTCTGCCCCTTCAGACCATCAGAACAAAGAAACCTTTCATGAGATGGGGCATAGATTCCATTGGCATGATTAATGCTCCATCTAGTGTAGGCCATAAGTGGATAATCACTGCAACTAATTATTTCACTAGATGCATTTAAGGAAGTGAATGAGAGTGTTGTCCTCAACTTTTATGATGACATTATTCATAGATTTGGCACTCCAGACTCCATCATATTAGATAATGCATTAGCATTTACAGGCCTAAGAGTCTCAGAGTGGGAAATCAAACCTGGTGTTTATTTGAACACAAGTTCAAACTATTACCCTCAGGGAAATGGTTTGGCAGAATCAACCAATAAGAATTTGATTAGGATAATCAAGAAGACCTTACAGGACAACCAAAGAGATTGGCACACCAAATTGAAATCTGCCTTATGGTTAGACAAAATTACCCCAAAAAAGATCATTGGGAATTCTCCTTACATGTTAGTGTATGGAAGAGAAGCTAAGTTATCCATTTCAATTGAATTGCAGCCCTGGACTTAGCTACTTAGCATGTCTTGTTTGAAGAAGGAGATCCTTTGCAAATTAGGTATGCTCAGATTATGGAATTAGAAGAACACAGAGATAAATCCATGAAAGATATGGAATGCCATCAAATACAAACAATGAAATTTTTTGGCAAAAGAGCCAGGGCTAGAAATTTCAAAAATGGGGATGTAGTCCTCAAATGGGATGAGTTCAAGACCAAGCCTGGCAGACATACTAAATTTGATTCCTTCTGGGGAGGTCCATTCATCATCACTGAATGCAAGGAGCATAATTATTTTCAGCTATCAACTCTTGGAGGAGAACCCTTTCCCATTTCTGTAAATGGATTCCATTTGAAACCTTGTTTTGAGGTTTGTCCTTCCTTGTAATTATTGTAAGTAGTTTCCCTATTTTTTGTTCCTGCTTTCTAGATTAATTTTTGGCTTTCCTTGAAGTGCTCATGCACAGTCAATAGTTCCTCCTCCTGGTTTCAATCTATTTTTGAGTTTCTATTTCTGATCAAGTGATGACTTCTATTCCCAATGGATGCAAATGCTACTGGTTCTCAATGTCTAGCAGGCAGACATCCAACGGAAATTGCCAAAATGTTATCCAAAATTTCCCCATCTGGTAAATATTTGGCTACAGGTGGATTAAATGTGGCTCCCACAAGGGTTGAGCCCAACCTGTGAGAAAGACCATATATTTTTTGGTCTTGGTTGTGTCCTCTGCTATCTTTTTAGCTCTTTATTTTTACCCTGTTCATGAAAAATAACCTAAGTGTGCAAAAACCCTATGAATTTGGTATAAACCCTAGTTTCTCAGCCATGCATTTTTATTTTCTCATTACCTTTTCAGGCCCCTTAATTTCCCTAAATTCCATGTGTGCATTTACATTTATTTTTAATCTCCTAGTCACATAATAGAAAAGGAATATTTTGTATCATCTAGCGATAACGACACTTGCTTCAGTCGTGTGGTCTCAATAGAAAGTGGAATTTTCTCAAAAGATCTAGAGACCTCACCACTCAATTTATTTTTCTAACCCATGGGTATAACTTATGTTTAGGCGGGGTCCAGTTAAAGCCTTTTAGTCGCTAGGTCTCGTTATATAGCCAGAGTTAAGGATAAGATCTAGTGACTTGGAGATAGAAGGATTAACAGTTCACCGTGGTTAGGGTTGACTCGAAAGTGAGTTAGGTTTGAAGTCAATGCGAGGTAATCTTTGTGTATATTTTAGAATACTTGACAGCTGGCATAAAGGCTTGATGCCCATATGTAATTTGTTTAACCTATGAGGCAATGTGTTGTGGTGCCACGTGTTCCAAGCGGAGGTACATTGTTGCTAAGTCTCGTGAAGAGACCATGGTTCAGAAGAATGACAGGAGATTGTGTGACTGCTTTGTCACTAGGTCTCATGAAAAACTCATAGTTAACAGAAAGGTAAGGAGACTATGAGACTACCTTATCTGATGCAGAGTGCAACAGTGGAAGGTTTGATCCTCTTAGACCTTTGAGGTCTAATGCTCCAAAAGACTAAAACTTTTAATAAGACTCCAAAGAGTGCCTCAACACTTTTCTCTAATTTTTATACTCCTTTAACAATCCTAAGAACAACCACTAAGTACACAAACACACTTTTTGCAACTTATTCCAATGTTTACTAGTCACTTCCCACAACAGGGCTACAAGGCTAGACTTGACAAAAGTTGGGATTTATAATACAACCTACTCCCAACACCAGACCAAATGATGTAATTTGAAGATGTTAAAAAACCCAAACACTGTCCCACAAGACCAACTTCTGATCTACTCCTGCACTCCAAGAATCTTCCAAAGTACACAGACCTAATAGGGCCCTAATAGGCTTGGTTTTCAAAGGAAGACCAATGAAATGGGTG
>MU226309.1:950815-963008 GCA_018584345.1 Thuja plicata
TTTAAGCCACTTATGTATCTTGCCAACTTTTGTTTGTTGGACTCATACACCTTTTCCCTAAGAGTCAGATTGTGAAACTCTTAGGTATATGTACTAACATCCATATCCTTTTGTTTGAGGTTATGCAACTTCTGATGTGTTAGGACCTCATAGTCATCAGAAACAAATTGCTTCCTGATCTCTATTTTCATCCTCTTCCATGTGCTGATCTGATCTTTTCCTTCATCAATCCTTTCATTTTGCAAAAATTTCTACCAACTAAGGGCAGGGCCCTTGAGTTTAGCCTTTGCTATCCTGACCCTCTAACTTGCAGGGATCTGATCACATTCAAAATGGTTGTCTAATGCCTCCAACCAATCTATACACTCATCTGGATTTAGTTTGCCATGAAAAGTAGGTAAGTCTCCTCCTTTCACCCCTACTCTTTACAATGCTTGTAAGAGTGGTCTTTGATCTAGAGGGACCTCTTCTTCATCCCTTTCACTCCCCTCTCCTTCAGACTCATCATCATCACCTTTCTTCAACTTACCCTTCAGTTTCTCTAACTCCCTCTTCATGTTTCTATTCTCTTCCCTTGCTGCTCTCCTTTCCGCCATTTGCTCTTTTACTAACTTGGCCAACTCTACATTTGGGATCCTCAGAGGGATCTCCCTTTCTCCTTCTTCTCCTTCACACATGATGTCTTACCTGCTCCACAAGATCCAAACCGCTCTGATACCACCTGATGCAGAGTGCAACAGTGGAAGGTTTGATCCTCTTAGACCTTTAAGGTCTAATGCTCCAAAAGACTAAAACTTTCAATAAGACTCCAAAGAGTGCCTCAACACTTTTCTCTAATTTTTATACTCCTTTAACAATCCTAAGAACAACCACTAAGTACACAAACACACTTTTTGCAACTTATTCCAATGTTTACTAGTCACTTCCCACAACAGGGCTACAAGGCTAGACTTGACAAAAGTTGGGATTTCTGATACAACCTACTCCCAAAACCAGACCAAATGATGTAATTTGAAGATGTTCAACAACCCAAACACTATCCCAAAAGACCAACTTCTGATCTACTCCTGCACTCCAAGAATCTTCCAAAGTACACAGACCAAATAGGGCCCTAATAGGCTTGGTTTTCAAAGGAAGACCAATGAAATGGGTGCATAGATTGAAGACAGGTCTTTGGATCTCTTCAAGGTTATCTAAGAACACCTAATCCACCTTTATATTACTCACTTTGTGCATAGCTAACACTAGGTAAGCAAATTCCTATAATTCAGGACCAAATACATCCTAATATTTGGCCTAGGGCTTGCAAGCATAAATAGTTCCCTTCAACTTCTGACCTCTTGCTTCTAGAATCATATAATACATTCCCAATACTTCCATTTTCATTGGTTTTTGTTCAAATTTGATGGTACAGTCGCGATCTATATCTCCATTTTCCCAAAACCCTGTTGTAACTAGGGTTTCCTGGAAGTTAGGAAAGAAAAAGCTCTATCTCTGGCCAGAGACCACCAAATTGCTTCAGACCAAGTGCATTGGTTAGGTAACACACCAAAGTATCCTCTCAAATCATTAAACCTTCACACCCAGTCTGTATAGCATGTGTAGAATTGAAATAACAGTGATTTTTAAGGAAAAAATAGGGAATTTTATTGATTTTGAATAAAACTGTCTACATCCAACAACCTGTTCTTTTGGGAAGGTTGAATGACACTTATATAATTGTGTTTCACTGATCAACTACCTTAGATTCAGTTGCAATTGGTTGAAACTCCTTGATTAGCAACTTTTAAGCATTTTTGTAAAGTTGCTTAGCAACTTTTTTTTGTTTTGATAATTCTTTCTTAGAATGATATCCTAAGGACTCTAGATTATCCTAGGACCTTATTTAACCTATTTCCCAATATATTCCTAAATACTCTAATCAAAATGTCCCATAGGTATTAAGGACTCAAGGTTTATAGAATCACCAATGAGCCTTAAGCCTTTACAAATGGACTAATATCAACTTAATAACTACATAACAACCTAAAATCTTATGATCCCCATCATGAGTCATTTAGTGGAGATGAGTATGAAGTATAGTACCATGTTCATGCAATGGAAGGCTTAACAAATGCCTGGATGAAAACACTGAATCACTGAATTGCTTTGGATCACTGAACTGCTTTGAGTGCTCTGCACCATTATCACTAAGTCACGGTAAGAAACTCAAGGTTAAAGGAAATGTTTTAGCGGCTCAGCGATATGAGAGATTCGGTGAACCTGAGTTAAAGGCGGGTCAGGGTGACTTTTGGGGTAAATTCAAAGTCTAAAGGGTAATGATCGAGTAGTTCCTATTTGATCCAATGGTCTGCATAATGGCTTGATTACAAAATGCTCAAAATCTATTATTAAGGGCATAACGCTAGGCTGCCACGTGTCTATGCAGTAAAGCCAGGTAAAAGAAACGGATCAGAGATAGGATCTACGGTCACATTTTAAACACAAATAAAGGCATTTTCAAATCCTTTGATGTAGATCTCATGCCAGCTATGACCATTGTCATGCAAATATTTAAAATTTCAAATATTTGATCTAAGAGTTATGACAGAACCGACTTGCAGCAGAAGTAGATGGATCGGCCGACTTCTCAGAAGAATAGTTATGGAAAAGTAAAGATATTCAAAGGAATATTAGATCATTTCAGATATTTTGTGATGCATTTATGAGTTATATTAATGGTATTAGGGTTTTTGATTATTCTATTGCTTATGAATTGCAACCCTAATTTTGCGAATCATATTTGCTCCAAGCATGTGTGCAAAAGGAGGATGTATATAATAGTTTTAGAAGTTGTTGGTAATCAGAGTTTTCCGGTTGTAAAATTTATCTGAGGCATTCTTTTTTCCCTCTAATTTTGGCAATTTGTAATCTTTCAATGGAATCCAGACTTTGTGGGAATTATCTGTGGCATCTTTTCTGTTAGTGTTTTTTCTTGCTAGGCCTCTGAAAGATACTTGAAATTTTAAACAACTCTATGACCCCCTAATGCCTTTTGACACTATGACTCTAGCAAGGGAAAAAAACTAATTTTTGAGGTTCTTGATAACACTGGGGATACCTATTACCACCTCCTTTTTTGAGATCCACTGACTCAGGCAGGTTTTACCTATGAATGATTACTGTCTTAACAGTATCTTTAGAATGCATTGAACTTTATGTGTTGAATGCTCTATTTTAGATGGACATGTATATGAAAATATAGATGACTATCATTATTTTGAGGATAAGCTTGACAATCCAAATCAATATCTTGATGATAACAGACAGCAACATGATTAAGAAATACATTCTTATTTCCTTTTGTAATTCTTGTGAATTTAGGAGGAATAACCTATTTGACTTACTCTTCAAGAAATCAACAAGCTTTAATTATGACCTTCAAGTACACAATTGATTTTACCAAAATACTCTGAAAATGATTGATTTAAATAGTTTTTAATGCTTGAATGATGATGAATTACTTGACAAACTTTAGACCAGTGCCTATCTTTGGGAAATAGAGTCAAAAGATGTAAATCCATAGAAAAGTATGAACAGGAATATTGTAGCATGCCTTACAACCTACATACAACTCAGATAAAAATGCCTTGCAAACCTATCCTGTCACTTCTACAATATTCTATCAAATCCTCAGTTGTTGTAGTACTCTCTGAAACTACTCACAAAGTTTAATTCTCCCCTTAGAAGAAGCTTGCAAATAATTAAATAGCTACCTTATAGCCAATATGTTTAATATGCCTTACAAATTAAACATAAAAGAATGCATACAATAACCAAAGAGACAACAATCAATGTAGAATAAAATTGCACTGTATTTTTATTCATATATTCTGCTTCAAGTACATATAAAGGCTTAAAAGCTCAAAACACAAACAAAAATCAAAAGGTTTGTCTTCAATTATATTTCATCCCCTTTTACAATTACAACTTTGGTCCTATATATAGGTCCTTAACCATCTTGGAATCCTTTATTTTAGGATGTAACAAGCTTCGGATGGTTTAAGGAACCTAACACTAAAAGAACAGAAAAAGACAAAATAAGAGAATTTAGAAGCGGTGGGAGGACAAAAATAGAGGATGTAGATCTGATATTCTTTGTCTCTTCTGGAATCTGGCACCTTTGTCTGACAATGTTCAGGATAGCTTCTTATGGTTACATTAAGACTGAGTGACTGCCATTACAGGCTAACCTACACTCATCTCTATTTATAGCTAACCTCCCTGTGCTCATTGGTCAGGTGTCAAGTGTTCCCTTCTACTCCTCATCTAGAATTTCCTCTTCAATTATAGTCTTCTTCTTCTTTGGCCTAGTGATCAGCTCTCATGTTGTCACTTCATCATCTGTTGACCACTTGAAGTCTTGATTACCCTGTACTTGTGCCTTTTGTCGCTCCCATCTAACATCAGTAATGCCCTTAACATCCATTAAAAACTTATTAATGTCAGTTTTTTCCTTAAAGGCTTCATCTAATATCTTATTGAATCCTTCAACATCCAAATCTGATCCCATAATAAATGCCTCATTATTAGGCATTTTGCTGTCAAACTCATTCCTCCAGGCATCTAAGGCCTTTACCTGATCATCTTCACCTCTTAGGGAATGAATAAATCTATTAAAATCTGTAGAAAAGAGACTTAATTTAATCTCTATTTGATTTAATTTGCCCTTAGATAATGAGAGAGCAACATTGACCTTTTTTTATCTCATCTTCCACCTATGTTACTTTCTCAGGAAAATCTGATCTTAGGGTTTGCAAAGATGCAAGCTTTTCAAACAACTGAACCCTGGTAGACCATTTGGTAAAATAGAGGTTCAAAATAGCAAGATACCCCATTACCTTTGTATGCAAAGCTGGAAATTTATTATAAGCATTAAGGACAACATCAGTCTTATCCTTCAAGACTTCAATCCTATGTTGTAAAATGCCCCTTAATGCACACAAGGCAATTTCATTCTTCTTTTCTCCTATATCATCCTTTTCAACCACTTCTTCTGATTTTGCCTTATCTTCAATTCGCAAAGGTTGTGGAGCAGGCACATATACCATCTCAGGCTTCTCTTCTAATTCCTTCAATAATCTTTCAATCACCTATCCTTGCTAGTGTATTTTGATGTGGCACAATTCTCAGTCTTTGGCAAATGTACTTGTTTCTTCTATTAATGTGCTACACTTATCAGACAGTTGTTTAGTTTTGTCTTCATTTAAGTGTGCCCAGTGTGTCATGATTTGGGATATTTCCAAATCTCCTGTATTCTACAATGACCATACCATTTGTTTTCCTACCATGTTTTCTTGAATGTTTACCAGCTGAGGTTTCTGATCCTTTGGGTAAAGGCTCCACATTGCAAAAGCTTGAGACTTTGGGCTATACCCAAATCCTTTGATCACATCTCCCATTTGTACCTCACTGGCCATCTTCAGATTACGCTGCTTTCTTATCTGATCAATTATGAAAGCAGATGCCAAGTCCCAACCCTCAGCCAATAACATGCCACTACTCAATACCATTTTTCTAGCCTCATCAGGAAAGATGTCATCAGTGTCTAGGTCACATGATTGTAGGGCCACTATGGCCTCATTTGTTATTGTCTCTTCCCAATCAATAGTCAACTGAGCTCTAATTTGCTCTTTCTTGTACCACCTTAGGAAGTCTTTAAACTCCTCAGTCTTGATGAAATTATCAACATTCAAAAACTATTGTTGATGTATCAGCCTTACATCAACACAAGCCTTAAGAGGCAATTCTACATTCTCCTCCCTATCAAGCTATTTTTTCTTGCCTTGCCTAATCAATTTTCTTAGGTTATGGTCATATAACCTATTTTCAGGCACTAGGGCACTTGCTTTATCTTTTTTCTTTTCTTTCTTCTCAACTGAAGGCTAGCCTACTTCCATTTTTTTCCTTTTGGCCAAAGGCTCTTTTATATCATCAGGTTGTGTCGCCACTGTTAAGTTAACAATGTGGCCCTCAGCTCCCTGCAACTATGGTATCTCAGCAACATCCTACTGAGGTTGAACGTATCTAGTAGGACAGGCATAATCACTGTCACTACTACTATCATATTCAGATTCTAAATGATCTGGCCCCTGGGCACCTTTCTTATCAAGAACAATCTCAAGTTGTTTACTAAGCACATAATAATTATCAATCATGGCTTTTATTCTGTCAAAATATGGCAGATTAGGTTAAAAACTTCCAAAAGCTAACCCATTTCTTTTGATTTGTCTTTCAAGGTTCAGAAACTCCTGAATCCTTGTTCTCCTTGTCTTGATCTCATCTTCATCAAGAATATTTCTTGTTGCATCCTCTTCAATACATTCACAATGGACATTTGTATTGGGGATTGTGGGAGTATATAATTTTCTGACTACTGCCATGAAGCCTTCAGGATCAATATATCTATATGAAGCTACCCCCATTCTGCAACTTTCCAACCACTGGCTGACTAAATCAATGACACCTTTGCCAATAGTGAAATTTGAAATTCAGAACTGTCTAGGGGTTAAGGTCTCCTTCCTGTGTGGTGCAAAGTGCTCATTATCTATTAATAATAATTTCCATATAAATTCTATGGCAGCTACTCTTGTTGGCACATTATAAGGCAAGATATGAGGTGGATGTATACATCCATATACCCTTATTATGGTATAGTTCTCTTCTAAGAAGAAACCTCCCCAATTATGGTCTCCCTCCCATTTATCCAAGTATTTACTAGGCCTTAGCAGTTGCATAACCTTAATTGGGATCCTTGTCCTGCTGATGCCCACGCTCTGTACTATTGGATACACAATCCAATTCTGAAATGCACAGTAATCACAATCCCTAAATGTATAATTCCAAAGCTTTACCCACAACTGGATAGGATTAGGTCCATCTTGATAAAACCTCTGAGGGGTCAAATTACTTACATCCATGATCACAAAATTAAAATGCAACAAGAGATGCATGAGGATGGAATAGTGTAAGAACTTAGGTTCTTTCTCCTTAGGGTCCTCCATCTTCTTCTGAGTTTCTATAAATCCCTCTTGCATCTTGTCAATAATATGTTGAATATAGTCATAGCTGGTGCTATAATGCACCTCCTGTAAGTCTAGCACCATCATCAATATCTCGGCATTGATCTTGTCCACTTCCCCATCTATCCCTAGCACTCTACACAGGGCATAGGTGATGTACTTAATGTAGAAATGCAAGTCCTTGAAGTAATAATGGCTTGTCCCAGACATAAGATCAAGATATTTTCTCACCTCCTTAAGCATATGATTTTGGTACTGTCCCCTAGCAATACCAGGCTTCAAACTATACCTCTGTTCTTGCTTAGTAATGTCAATCCTAGTAGACATAGTACTATACAAGCCAAAATCTTGCATAAATGAATTTCTATTAAGGATGAGCAGGGCAGTGCCATCGTTCCTTTTAATTATCTTAGACAAGAAATCATAATGACTGGTGAGGCCTAAGAATAAATCTACATCTATGTAGACATCAGGAATAATTAACCTAGCCAAGCCACAGGTCCAAGGGTTTGATATTGGGATGGCTTTATCAGAATTCTTGTAAAAATAAGTGAAGAGGGAAAAACCTGTTGTTCCCAGAGTATCAGCATCTCTGATGTTGTAGTAGTCATCTATAAGCACATTAGCATTTTCTCTTTTGTTCTGAGTTGAACTAGGAAGCAATCTGAGGAATTCATTGGAGTAATTTCATTTTCCCTTTGCCTCTTCATCTACCTCTTCACTTCTCCCACTAGTTGAAGCTACGCTAACTACTCTACTCATGTTTTTTGTGTTTGAATCCCTTCTCCTTTACTGATATTGAAACAAATCTCTTTCCAAGACTCACTTTACTCCCTTGTGCACAATTCTCAGAAATTCAAAGCCTTTTAATCAATGGAAAACTCTGCAACATTCTAATTTCTTCTCTCTTCTCAGAATACCTAGCACTTCTTCGCTCTAAAATTCTGAAAGCAAGATAAGTTAAAATGAACTTTCAATCAGCTCTTTATGGTAACAATTCCAAGTACATGGCTCATCATTTTAAAAATCATCAATTCATGTCTTCAATTCAACATGCTGTGGAATTAATTGAAAACCTAGCTGTAGTTCCATGAGTGTGTTAGAAAATCAAATTCATATATTTGAATCCTCATAAAAACCTTATAAAATTTGAAGGAGATGACATGTCTTTATGTGATTGGCTCTCTGTCATATATCTCAACTACCTTTTCTACACAGTAATCAATATTCAAGCTTATTCATTGGACGTTGAATGATTCATATTGTCATGTCAGCCACTGTTGCCTTTTCTTATGATTTTATATTTAGCGACTACATGACTATATATAATCTCCTTGTCACTGACCCAAGTCCTTAACCCTTAATTCTTCTAGAGACTCAGCGACTATGTAACTTTCCCCGTCTTGGTTAACTAAAGTTACTTCTGGTGATCACGTGACTATGCAAATCAAAGTCGTTGGATGTTAAAACTAATTCACATCTTATTCGGAGACTCCATGACTGACAGACATCTTTAGCTTTCATAGTTATCTCCCAGTCGCTGAGTGTTTTCTTTCCTTTGTGAGACCCTGTGACTACCCTTAGTCAGCTAATCGCTGAACACCAATGCTAAGTGTCAAATCCTTCAGAGACAATGCGACAAGCACTTTACCCTTCGTTTCATCTGGAGACTATGCAACATACCCTTATCTCTGAGTCACGAGTACCTTTTCCTTTGGGACCTTTTATTTAGAGACTTTGCAACCATCATAGAATCTCTTAATCATTACATCTAATGGCTCCCGCTAAATTATTGAGTAATCTATTATACCCTTAATTTCTCTGAAGACTACACGACAACAAAGACCTTTATACTTAGTCTCTTAATTGTTGAATAGTCTTTTTCCATTTGGAGAGCACGCGACAAGCTCCTTAGTCAACTCACCTTTGGACATGTGTCTCATTCATCACTCATCTCTGCATTTCTGAATGGAAATCTGACTCAGCATTTCAATCCGGTGACAACCCAACTGTGTTTCATCTCAAACTGCATATGGTTAGTTGTGAAGTCTCAGCAACTTTTACTTAACCACCATTCTTTCTGGAGACTACGCGACATGAATTTTGTACTACTTACTTAACTTCAAGCCAATCTAGCAGTCATGCAACATAAAGAAATCACCAAGTCTCATGATGAACCACTAACTACTGATCTTTCTTGGGACACCGCAACTTATCTGTGGGCCCTTTCACAAACTGCTGACCTATTTGCTCATTCAACGACTGCGTGACATGAAGAGCTCTGCCAAGTCTCTTAAAGCTAAAGGAATATTCTAATTTTGTGAGATACATCTCGATACAAGCTAATCACCAAGTCTCGAGGGAAAAAGGAATATGCCACCTTGATTACGCAACTAGGCGACCAAGCTTTTCAACACATGACTTAAGTGAATTCCAAAAAGTAACGCCAAAATAGAAGTGATAAACATCTTAGGGTTTTTTCTCATTTTTTCCTATAAAAAAATACCTAGGATTTTGAGGCTTTGTATTTTTACATGGATTCTGACCTGAAAACCTGAAGATTTCAACAAGGAAATGACAAATAAACTGAGAGACTTTCGTTTCTAGGCAAGAAAAAAGTATGAGGACCACAAAATTTTGGCAAACAGACTAGAACTGGGAATACAACCAACAGTGGCTCTAATGAGGATTGACTAAACATAGTTTATGGCAAAGAACCATAGAATCTCTGGTTGCAGACCTTTTCAAAAAATGGAGCAAAACCTAAAGTAGAAAGGGAAATATTTACAAAACTTTACAAACAAAAGGGAAAGATTAACATATGATACATATTCACTTGTGCATTGCTTTGATCTTTACTTAAAGAAAGGTTTCAAGAATTGCCCATGCACAGGTAGCTCAAACCTTTCTCCCTCCATATTCTTCAATAAATATGATTCTTTACCAAAAAAATTTGAAACAATAAAAGGTCCTAGTCATAAAGACTCAAATTTATTGTGTTTACCTTTGTCCTCTGCCCTTGCATTCCATTGGAGAAATAAGTCACCAGCTTGGAAATTTCTCTCAGTAACCCTCTTATCAAACAGATACTTCATCTTTTGCTATAATTTTATGTTTTCTCTTTGACTATTTCTCCTTGCTTCATCCAATTCAATCAACTCTGTCATTTTATCTTGCATATTATCAGAGACATCTAAATGTTCTTCTTGTATGAATTGGCATACTGGTAATAGATTGTTAATTGGAAATCTTGATTGTAAACCATATACTAACTCAAAAGGAGACTTACCAATTGCCTTCTTGAGTGTTACCCTATCATCCCAAAGAGCTAATTTCAATTTTGTGTGCCATGTTCTCTTATTTTGTTCCAGAGTCCTCTTCAGTATCTTCAATATGCTTTTATTGCTAGACTTAGCTTGTCCATTAGCCTATGGGTGATATGGGGTTGAGTATGATATTATAATCCCATAACTTTCATAGAAACTTGTCATTTCTTCTTATCTAAAACTCATAGCATTGTCCATTACTAATTTACTAGGCACACCAAACCTGGTTAAAATATTCTCCAAGAGAAACTCAGTAACCACCTTGCTTGTTTCTTTCCTTGTGGGGATAGCTTCAATCCATTTAGTAAAGTAATCTATGGCAACTAATATCCAACTATGACATGCACTTGAGTTCTCCTGAAATTCACCAATAAAGTCAATCCCCCACATAGCAAAAGGAGCATTAGTACTCACTAGATTCAGCAATAGAGCACCTGCAAATCTTAGTTTATTGGAAAACCTTTTACATGGTTCACATTTCCTGACATGTATGTAAGTATCTTTGAATAAGGTAGGCCAATAATACCCTGCCCTTAAAATTTTATGGGCAATGGTTTTAGCAGAAAAGTGACCTCCACATTCTCCTTCATGCATCTCAGTCAAGACTTTCTTAGCTTGGTATATATCAAGGCACAACAATAGTACACCATTCTTATCTTTCCAAAACAAGTCACCTTGGATCATAATGTACCTTTGAGCTTGCAATTTTAGATTCCTCTTTTGATTTTCAGACAAATGATCAGGACACTTAGCATTTTTGAGAAAGAAAACAATATCAGTATAATACGGTTGCCTTTCTATACTAGTAATGGCTTGGTCATGTATTTCTATCTGATTTAACTGTACTAAATCTAGGTTCTCCTTTGCCAAGCCTCGTCCTCTTATCAATTTGGTGATATTGATCTCAAGACTGAATTCTTGAATTCTTGTAATCCACTTACACCTCTTTCCAGTTACCTCTGACTGTGTAAGGATATCCTTCACTGCTGAATGAGGAACATAAACCTGCACCTTAGCACAAACCAAATAGGGCCTGAATGATTTCACAGCCTTTACTAGTGCATAAGCCTACTTTTCCATTATTTCATAGTTAAGTTCTATAGCTTGCAAGGATTTACTGTAAAAAGCTATGGGATGTTCAAATCCTTGTTCATCCTTTTGAAGGAGAATAGAAGCAATTGTATGGAATGATGCAAATGAAAACAAAGAGAAAGGTTTGGTATAATCAGGAGACTTCAAAACTGGGGATTCTTCTACTACTTTCTTTATTTTTTCAAATGCCTGCTGGGCTTCTTCATTCCAAACAAACTTGGCATCCTTCTTTAATAATTTGACAATAGGATTCACAATTTCTGCAAAATTTACTATAAATATTCTAACAAAGTTAATCTTTCCTACGAAAGATTGCACACCTCTTAAGTTCTTTGGAGAAATCACCTTTTGAATTGCTTCCACTCTCTCAGGGTCTATTCTTACCCCTTCTCTAGATACTATATGTCCCAGCAACTTCCCTTCTCTAACTGTAAAATGGCACTTCTTGGGGTTTAGTGAGACACCATATTCCAATGCTCTCTTAAAAATCTTACCCAAGTGATCACACTGATCAATGGCCTTTTTTGAATAGGCAGTTAAGTCATCTTGATAAATAACCATGAATAGATCAATGAATTCTTTGAAAGCAACATCCATAGCCCTCTGAAAAGTTGCCCCTACATTTATTAATCCAAAAGGCATTCTGATATACACATATGTTCCCCATGGAGTAGTAAATGCAGTTTTATATTGCTCTGACTCTCTAACTAAAAC
>MU226309.1:972190-988988 GCA_018584345.1 Thuja plicata
AATCTACATCTATGTAGACATCAGGAATAATTAACCTAGCCAAGCCACAGGTCCAAGGGTTTGATACTGGGATGGCTTTATCAGAATTCTTGTAAAAATAAGTAAAGAGGGAAAAACCTGTTGTTCCCGAAGTATCAGCATCTCTGATGTTGTAGTATTCATCTATAAGCACATTAGCATTCACTCTTTTGTTCTGAGTTGAACCAGGAAGCAATCTAAGGAATTCATCATAGTAATTTAGTTTTCCCTTTGCCTCTTCATCTGCCTCTTCACTTCTCCCACTAGTTGAAGCTACGCTAACTTCTCTACTCATTTTTGTTGTGTTTGAATCCCTTCTCCTTTACCGATATTGAAACAAATCTCTTTCCAAGACTCACTTTACTCCCTTGTGCACAATTCTCAGAAATTCAAAGCCTTTTAATCAATGGAAAACTCTGCAACTTTCTAATTTCTTCTCTCTTCTTAGAATACCTAGCACTTCTTCACTCTGAAATTCTAAAAGCAAGATAAGTTGAAATGAACTTTCAATCAGCTCTTTATGGTAACAATTCCAAGTACACGACTCATCATTTGAAAAATCATCAATTCATGTCTTCAATACAACATGCTGTGGAATTAATTGAAAACCTAGCCATAGTTCCATGAGTGTGACAGAAAATCAAATTCATATATATGAATCTTCAGAAAAACCTTATAAAATTCGAAGGAGATGACATTTCTTTATGTGATTGGCTCTCTATCATACATCTCAGCTACCTTTTCTACATAGTAATCAATATTCAAGCTTATTCATTAGATGCTGAATGATTCATATTGTCATGTCAGCCACTGCCGCCTTTTCTTATGATTTCATATTTAGCGACTACACGACTGTGTATAATCTCCTTGTCGCTGACCCAAGTCCTTAACCCCTGATTCTTCTAGAGACTCAGTGACTATGTAACTTTCCCCATCTTGGTTAACTAAAGTTACTTCTGGCAATCACGCGACTGTGCAAATCAAAGTTGTTGGATGTTAAAACTAATTCACATCTTATTCGGAGACTTCGCGACTGACAGTTATCTTTAGCTTTCACGGTTATCTCCCAGTCGCTGAGTGTTTACTTTCCTTTGTGAGACCCCGTGACTACCCTTAGTTGCCTAATCGTTGAACACCAATGCTAAGTGTCAAATCCTTCAGAGACAATGCGACAAGCACTTTACCCTTCATTTCATCTGGAGACTACGCGACATACCCTTATCTCTGAGTTGTGAGTACCTTTTATTTTGAGACTTTGCGACCACCATAGGATCTCTTAATCATTACATCTAACGGCTCCCGCTAAATTTCTAAGTAATCTATTATACCCTTAAATTCTCTGGAGACTACGCGACAACAAAGACCTTTATACTTAGTCTCTTAATTGCTAAATAGTCTTTTTCCATTTGGAGACCACGCGACAAGCTCCTTAGTCAACTCACCTTTGGACACGTGTCTCATTCATCACTCATCTCTACATTGTTGAATGGAAAGCTGACTCAACATTTCAATCTGACAACAACCCGACTGTGTTTCATCTCAAACTGCATATGGTTAGTCGTGAAGTCTCAGCAACTTTCACTTAACCACCATTCTTTCTGGAGACTACGTGACATGAATTTTGTACTTCTTACTTAACTGCAGACCAATATAGCAATCACACGACACAAAGAAATCACCAAGTCTCATGATGAACCACTAACTGCTGATATTTCTCACGACACTGTGACTTATCTATGGGCCCTTTCACAAACTGCTGACCTATTTGCTCATTCAGCGACTGTGCGACATGAAGAGCTATGCCAAGTCTCTTAAAGCTAAAGGAATATTCTAATTTTTTTAGAGACATCCCGACACAAGCTAATCGCCAAGTCTCGAGGGAAAAAGGAATATCCCATCCAAATTATGCGACTAGGCGACCAAGCTTTTCAACACATGACTTAAGTGAATTCCAAAAAGTAACGCCAAAATAGAAGTGATAAACGTCTTAGGGTTTTTTCTCATTTTTGCCTATAAAACAAGACCTAGCGTTTCAAGGCTTTGTATTTTTACATGGATTCTGACCTGAAAACCTGAAGATTTCAATAGGGAAATGACAAATAAACTGAGAGACTTCCGTTTCTAGGCAAGAAAAAGGTATGAGGACCACAAAATTTTGGCAAACAGACAACCAACATTTTCTACCCTCTAATTTTCCTCTTTCTGTATTTTCTCTTAATGAATATGATACACTGGTTTATATCATAGAGGTCTTATATTCCAGATCCCTTCTCTTTTTCAGCATCTTTGCATGCTATTGTAGATGATTTGATTTAGATAGTTTTGTAGATTTTGTTCATCCCTAACTATTTTCTCTCATTTCTGCATCCATTTGCTGAAGTGGACATTTGCTTGCAGGTCACAATCAGTGTCTAAATTTCTTAGGAAAGCTATTGTTTGTGAAATCTTTTCTTTCCTTGAATAGCCTCTTTTTATTTCAGACCTCTCAATGAAATACTTATGCAAGCCTGTTCAGAAAGATTGTGCTCTATTATATCTAAGAGTCTCCATGTTGGTGTGGCCACTGTGTTATCTTCATATTAATTTTGGTGTATTACCTAGTAGGATAGTTTGCTTATTCAGTTATTTCCCTTTCATGCATTCCTTCTATCTCTTTCCCCTCATGAGTTTAATTTCATGTTGAGAAGCAAATTTGGGTGATTATCCAAGAGGAACCAGCCTAGAATCTAGAGGTCTCATTTTAGTTAGCAAAGGTCTCACAACCTGGAAATGATTCCCATGTTATACTAGATTATCAAGACTACAAGAGCTTGACCTAGGGTGCAAAATTTAGTGTATATCAAGAACATGATTTCATTAAGCATAGAATGATGAATCTACCATGGATGTCTGTATACATGATGATCATCTCGCAAAAAGAGGACAAGTATGTACAAATTTATTGCAGATTTTGAAGAGATTTTTCAATTTTTTAGGATTTTTGAGATATTTGAATTTTTTGTGATGATCTTTTTCAGGTATTTTTATGATTTTTAGAATTTTTCAGGATCGTATTTGATTTTTAGGGATTTTTTTCAGGACATTATGCAATTTTTTTTAGTTTTTTAGCTTCTTATTTGAATTGTTAGGATTTTTTGAAATTGCCCCCAGTGTCTAGCAGGGGAAGGACATTTTGAAAGGAGAAATGGACTGGTAGATGGATGAAGACCAAAGGTCACTTGCATTGGATCTGTTAGGTGCCAAGGACTATCCAAGAAATGGGATAATATGTTTTTGTACCAAGCAAAGGGACTGGTTAAGACAATGATAGGATAAGGAAAATATTTTAGTGGATGGAATGTGAGAAATGGACATGTCAAGAGGTTTTTCTTTGAAAACATATTTTTGCATTGAACGTCCTTATTTTCATCAAGACCAAGATAGGGAGCTTGATAGGACAATGTTAGGACCTGGACAGGATAATGACAAGATATGAACAAAAAAATGATAGCATATTGATAGGATATGCAAGATAAATAAGGGATAATGAGAAGGGATATGGAATATGGATGAAAGGTTGTGATAGGATAGGCAATGTAGATCAAAGGGATCAAGAAAATGTAAAGCAGATAGGACATGTGATGCTTCAAGGAAGATTTGTAACCATGTCAAGCTCAAGGTTGGGAAAAGGGGATAGGATAATGGATATGACAGGCATAGGATAATGAAGGACATGCTAGGGATAATAGAGGAGAATGACAGGAGTAATGGAGGATAACACAATGGAATATGCCCCCAAGTATAGACTGCAAGAAGTTCATAGAATTACACATGATTCATGTTTGCTAGGTTTTCGTCATGGTACTTACCCAAAGCACCTGTTTGCCAAGTTTTCACTATTGGAAAAAATTATTTATCTTGACTCTTTTTTTATGTTACCAAGATGCCTGTTTGCCAGGTTTTCATCAAGGCAAATTTTTTCTTTTTCATTTTTTTTTTGACCTTTTTAATTTTTTCTTTTTTTTTTGACTTTTTGACATGTTAGGAAGAAACTAGATGCATAACATGACATAGACGAAGGACTCAAGCATCTTTATTCTATGAAATTTTCTTTTGAAAGATATACAATAATGGACCATGATATTATGTGCAAAGATGTTGGTAGGGTAGAGACAAAGGGATATGAAGTGGATGATTGGATAAGCATAGAAATAGTTTATGAAAAGGATTGAATAGGATGGATGAAAGGTTGGAAAATAGGTGTTGGAAAATGAAGGGAGTGGAAGAAGGCTTGCTTTTGAATGGATGGAAATGGATACAAGAATAACATTGGCACACACCTCGAGGGGTGATGGAGTGATGGAGGAAAATGAGATGTTGAATGTGATGGAGGAAAGGATATGGATTTGGGGACATAAAGACCCAAAATGGATTTGGAAGATGGATGGATTTTAGATGGAGGGATAGAAATTTTGGATGCCTGCAACTTGGCTTTTGCTTTAGGACTTTGTGCTTCAAGAAGCTTCTTAGGAATCCACATGCATTTGGATTTTTCATCTTGCTGTGGGTCCTTGGAATGCATTTCTTGCAAGAGGGATTTAGGAACCCATATTACTTTTGTCTTTATTTTTTTCTCAATGGGCCTTTTTGGCCTTTTTGACATTTCTTTTTCTTTTAGGATCGTATCTTGCTTCTTTTTTACATGTCGATTAGACTAGACATGTTGATCCTTGATAGCATGTGCATTGCTTTTGTTGTAGATTTTATGCTTGGCATAAAAAATGCTTGTAAAAGGAATGGGATTCATGGATGTATAGGAATGATGTGGAAGCTTTTTGGATAGATAAAAGGTTCTCAAAGATGTTTCCTTTGTTGACTTGTATTTGGGAAAGGGTAAATGGGTTGTGAGCTAGTGGAGGGAGGAATATATGGACCTAAGATGGATGGAAGGGTTGAAGGGGGAGGTATACGCCTAGATTTGGATTTGGAAGGGATACCAATGCCTTGAGATAGAGATTTTTTATTAATACCATGGCCATTAGAATTTTCTTAGATATAAATGGGTTTCAATATACCTTTTGCATGGAGGTCTAACCCTTTGACTTGATAATGCTTTCTTTGACTGGTAGGATACTTTCTACAAGACGCGAGTCCATTATTATGAGGTGTGTATGATATGGAAGGACTTATAGAACCTTGAGGTGGACTAGACTCAATAGAACTAGGGGAATCCATTTAAAGTGTAAGGGGTTCATGAACAACTTGCATAGATGTGCTTGGATCACAAGGGATTTGAAGGATTAGGACAAGGAGATAGAGGGATGGAAGGGTCTCTAGGAGGATTTGGGAGGATGATGGGATCTTGTGGTGGACATGAAGGTGAAGGGACACCTTGATCTTGACTTGGAAAGGGATCTTGGGAAGAAACGGAATGGGGATCATGATCTTTCTTATGAAGTAAAAGGTCAATGGGACTTCGGAGGACATTTTGGTTTTGAAATGGAAAGGGATCTTCTTGAATAGGAGAGTTAGGGATAATGGGATAATCTTGGATAGCGGGGATAGGGATAATGGGATATTGGTAAAAAAAATGGGGGGGGATTGGTCATCATTGGGATCTTGATCTTGATATTTGTTTAGACATGTTTCTTTGTGCTTTTTATCATCCTCTTGACATGGGATATGAATTTGGACATGTAAGGGGGATTCTTGAAAGGGGTCAATGATTTGACATGGAGGAGATGGAATTTGGATAGGACTCTCATGAATAGGCTTGACTGAAATTGGAGGACATGGTGGAATTTGTTCAAAGGAACTTGGGCTAAGCATAGGAGTAGCTTGGATTTCTTTCATGGATGGCCATTGGAAGGTTACATTGTTGGAAGAATCACTTGATGGGGATGGGGGAAATTGTTCTTGGGAGGAATGTGGGGATGAAGGAGTGGAGGGAAACATGGATGTTTCTAGAAGGTTAATTTATTGAGAGGAAATAGGTATGTCATCCATGTGATTTTTTTGGAACAATCCATTGCTAGACACGAGTGAATTATTTGTGTCATCCTCTTCATCTATAGGATCCAATTTGTGAAAAAAATTCTTTAAAACTTTAGATTTGAACTTGCACTGCTTGATGGATCTTGTTAGTAATACCTCATCATTATTGACATGTTGTACAAAGTTTTTGGAGTGAATATGTTCAACAAAAGGTTTCTCATTGATTATGCTTGGTTTATGTCCAAAAGATGTCATATTTGAAGTTGTCCTTGTTTGAGAAAAACTTGTTTGATTTGAGGACATAAGAGAGACTTAATCACTAGAAAATGTTCTTGAATGCAAGATTATTGGTGACCTTGATATTGATTGACTTGTTTGTATGGTTGACACAAGAGCTTGTTTGGTTTCTTGAGGAACACTTGGTTGCATTGGAATGAAGATCGGTTCATAATTAGGTGGTGGCCCCAATTGAATTATGCCACGCACTAGTTGAAAGGTTTATTTGGGAACTTGATTGAATGATTGATTGGAAATTTGAGCACATGGAGACTGATTTGAAAATTGATTGAATTGACCATAATCTGGGACTTGGTTGAAAAAACTTGGCTCTTGCACGTGATTGAGTTTGGCCTTGTTAAAAAATTTGTTTGCCTCATTTAGTTGTGAAATAAGTTTTGGTATCTTTGATTTTTCAATGAGAGATTGTATGTCAATCTCACCAAAAGATTCACTTGGACATCCAAGGAGTTTGACCATCTCCTTTCTACTCTTTATTATCTTTTCTACCCTCTCTTCCAAGATCTTCTTTTCTTTATCTAATTTTGCTTGTAACTCCTGAATCATGTGTGCGTGCACTTCATGCAATTGATTGTTTGGTTGTATTGATGTCATCTGCCTTTGCTCAAAATCTTGTTGTTGCAAAGGTATATCTTATCTTTGATCAAAAGGTGGTTGTGATTTTCCTTGTGATAGAAACACGGGTTGATAAGTTTCTTGTTGCATTTTGAATGCTTGAAACCTAGTGAAGATCGACATGATGACTATATGCAAGTGCAATATTTTTAACTTTTTTGAAGGACTTTTAGTATGAAAATGCAACCTAAGATATGCAAGGACTTTATAGAAATGCAGATTTATACTTTGGATGATATGAAAAGAAACTAGGCCTATGCAACTGTGTTTTTTTCGATTTGAAAAATCTTTGGAGATTGTAAACCTAAGAGCCTAACCTTAGGAGAGTGAATAGGGATCTTGAGTTTAAAAGGGATCAATTTGATAAAGGGATAAAAAGGTACTAGGTCCAAGCCAACATGACAAAGATGGAGTGAGACCAAATGATAAGGGGTAAATTTGATAGAGGGACAAAATGGACCAATTCAAGATTCTTTCTTCAATGACATAAGGTAAGACCCTAAAATTTGAATTCCTTTTGGATTTTACAAAGTTTTTTGAAAAAGGTTCTAAATGCAGTATGAGGATTTTGCAAGGCAATATGTTGTTGTGATGCAAGATTTAATGCAAGAGGATTAAGATTTAAAATTCAAGGAGACTAATGCAATGTATGAAAAAGGGATTATGCTATGAATATGCAAGAATGAAGCAAACCACAAGGCTCCAAGATAATTTTTTTTGGTCTCCATATGTTCACAAGGTTTTGAAACAAGATGTTTTGGGAAAAATCAAAGTGTTAAAGAATGTTTGAGAATGTCTGGAATGAGAATAAAATGCTTTGGAGTGTTTTTGAAATTGTTCTTTAATTTTTTTGAAACACCCACACAAGACACGTCAGATAGAATGGTTGTTGTAAAATTGAAACAAACACATCACAACCTAAGGATGACAAGGATAATATCTTTTGAATCCCCACTTGAACAAAGTTCAGTCGTACTTACTAATAGTGGACAAATTAGAAGCTTGGAGGCATGGGCTTCTCCTTACAGTGCACTCACTTCTCAGGCACACCAAGCTTCGAATCCCAAGGGTCATCACTTCCCAAGGGACTATTGTCTCTACTAAGAGCCGCAAAAATGTGGGGTGTCTTAGTTGGTCTCCAACCTTTTGCACCAGAAGATAGGAGTTTTTTTGGTCACTATAACAAGGTTTTTATTCAAGGCATCCATTAAGGTGGCTATGCATATGGTATATTAGCTCCGTTAAGGAGGCCTCCCAACCTACAGAAGTTGTGTTCTATAGGTTTTTACGCACCATAAGGATATTGAGGAAGATCTTCTGTCGGCATAGCTAAATCAACACCTGTTCACTGTGAGATTAATCACAATGAAATTTTTATATACCGGTTTGGAAGAGCTTGGCTTTAGCTTGTTACCGGTTGGGCAATCCACTCTCACCGACTTTGTTAAAGCTCTCGAGAGGTAACCATGCTAAAAGAATTATATGAATTTATCTTACACCCAAGATCCACAAAGGCTAGGAAATAGGATACATTCACATAATTCTTAGGATTAAAATCTAAAAGACACTTCTAACACATAATAAAATTGGTTCCTTTTTAAGAACCAAAATTGAAGTGTTTTTTTAAACTACTAAACAAGCACAAAAGTTTTGAAAGTCACACAAGGTCTTCGTCAAGCGTCCTGCATCAAACACATTAGTAGTTTTCTCAATTTTTCTTCATCCCACGATTTCCAAAGTACTACACAGATCATCATTAATAGAGAAAACATGCATACAAAGGAAAAGCATACAAATTAATTGAAATTGGAACAAGTGCACCTTGATTTTTTTATGCTTTTTTACCTAGTCATAAAGATCCATTTTTTAGATATATCTATAGACTAGAAAAGTAGAAATGGAAATAAATGACCCCTCTTAAAAATCAGTGAGATTTCCAAAAATGTAAGAATTTTTAAAAAATTCCTTAATTTGTGCCCTAGGGACCCTATTTTTCAAAATAGACTAGTTTTCAAAGATGTATTTATTTCGGTCAATATTTGTCATGAAAATAAAAAACACAGATAATAGACCCCATTTAGATTTTGAAGAGATTTCCAGAAATGTAAAATTTTTAGAGAAATTCTCTAATGTGCGCCCAAAATTAATTTTTTATGAAAAATCATAAAAAAATTATAAATCTCAGAAAATTAATCAAAAAAATCTGGTTTTTGGACTGTAGGCTTGTGATACCATCCCCAACCTAAATTAAAAATTTCATAAACATATTCCAAGTTGTTTAAGAGATATGATCAAATCATTGAAAACCCGCATGCAACAACAAAACAGCAAAGAAAACCTGCATGCAAACAAATTTATTAGATTTTTAGCATGTTCACGTAGGGTTCACCAAATGTAAGACCACAAAAAGGAAGAAAATGCATATCTAGGTAACCACAAAACCCTAAACAATATGCAAACCTATCTAATCTATCATAAAAGCCATTTGAAATGAGAGCATAAATATAAAGAATAAAAACACTTAAAAACTCCCTTCAAATGTAGCTTCCATGTTCTCCTTTCTTCTCCATAGACTAGATTATGTTTCTCTTTTGCCAATGAAAAAATTTCACAAGTGTTGAAAATCCAAATTTGATAGCAAGAATACTAGGAGATAGTGGATCTAAAAAATAATGAGAGGATTGCATCCCAATTTATAGAAAATGAGGAGCAATTAGGTGAATTAGAATGCATAAAATCAATGCATAATGGAGGGAAAAGGAGGTAGGAAATTGGAAGCATGATTAGGGGAGAATTGAATGAAGAAATATGGAGGATATCATGAAGCACCTTAATAGGTATGTGAACCACAATTAAGAGATATGAAAAATTAGGTGGGAATAGGAGGAATTAAATCAATTAATAACTCAATATTCCTCACAAAATCAATAATTAGTATTTATAAAATTATAAAATCCCATAAATTAGCATTAGCCAATTAATTAATTATAAATTAATTAATTGTGAAGACTTAGGATAAGAATGAATAAATATGATTTATTCATAAAGAATAGGGACAAATATTAGGTTGTTCATCCCAAGGGGATAAATTAGTGAATTATTTATCAAATTGAAGGTATTAATGCACAATTGGTTTGATTTTGATAATATTGATAAGGATTAGGATCAATTTTGATGATTCTGGAATAGTTTAGGAAATCATGAGGCATCGATGAGCTTTGACAATACTCTCGTGATAATGATTGGAAATGACATAATGGCATCAATGAACTTGGATGATGCTAGAGGATAAATAAAGATAAGGAGACATCAATGAACTTGGACAGTGCTCCTGAAATGTGAAAGTGACAGTGAGGCATCGATGAACTTTGACAATGCTCTCAAAATGATGATTGATGATGAAATAGCATCGATGAACTTTGACAATGCTATTGGAGGAATTAAATGATAATAAGGCATCGATAAAATTTGACAATGCCAGAGGATTGATTGAAAGAGATTGATAAGACATTGATATGAGTTTGGAATCAAATGAGTTTGGAATGATCTTGGATTGATTTAGGAAGATTAGGACTTGGTTGGACTGATTTAGGAAGATGATCAATTTGGCCAAAATGAGAGAAATGTTATTAATTGATGACATGGAAGAATGACACAATATTAGTGAATGATGAAGATCAAACACACAATATATAAAACATGTTAAAAGTGGGCACAAGCATTGAACCATTTTTAGGTGTCTAAAATTTAGTGAAAATGAGTCCCTGTAGTCTACTTCAGTGTAATTGAAGATTGATAAATGTATATGCTTTATTTGATCACACTTCAATGATTTAACAGCTCTTCAAACTTTTTTTTCTTAGGATATTTTTAGTATCATATTGGTTGGTTATTATCCAAGTTTCATTTCCATTCAAAATTGTATTAATCAGATGTTGATCGGATTTTGCTGCTCTCTTATTACAAAAAAAATTTCAGGAGGACTACATTATGTTGGGATGGTATAAGGATTATTAGATTACAATATTATCTCACTTAGATTTTGATAGTTGGATTCAATACTATGTTCATATTGATTATATTATGATTATCCCATTATTGATGTTTACTGATGTTATTAGCTTCATGATTCTAAAAGGTTACTTTTATGCTTATTCAAAATTTTGGTGGTCTACATATATACTTGTTTTTTCTTTGTTGTTTATCAATAACATTATTTTATTCCTCTCTTTTGTCCTTGTTGTCAAATACGGGGAGAGGATTATTTTTTTTCCACTAAGGAAAATGGAGGAGTTTTTTCTCCTCTTGTGGTTTTCCTTGATGTCAAAAACACTAATAGGATCACTTGATTAGCTTCACATGAATAGATGCATCAATTGTACATTGATCAATGTTTATTGCATATGGTGATCATATATGTTGGTTAAGTTATTATACATTGAGATTATGGGTTCAATGTCTACATGTTCAATATTTAAATGTGACTCATATTGCACTTGATATGTTGCATTTGCATCATCCTTGGTGATTTTAGTTTGATTTAGTGTGCATTCAGTTTGGGATTGATCAGTTTAGTTTTTTCAGATTATAGTATTATTATAACTTAGATCATATCATTACAACACTCATCATTTCAGTGAAATTATACTAGAGTAAGGATATCTTGGACACAATAACAAGTTTGATTAGTGACTCATTATTATACATGTTTGCTTCATTTCATGATTATTATGTAGTGAAATATCGGTGGTAGCGACCTTATGGTAAAGGTCGTATATGCTCTAGTTTTGATGACTCTCCTATATGATCATTTGGTTGACCCATCTCATTATGATTCATCTCATTATATATGTTTCCTATTGGTATATATATTTATAATAGTTCAATGATATATGAGATCAATGATATGCATGATTCAATTTGGTTGTTTATATATATGAACTTGGTTAATGCAAAATAGTGTATTGAGATCTCAATTTGAAGTTTAAGTTTTTAAGTCATAAATTGACTAAGTGTTAACATAGTGACGATGTCATTTAAAGTTGATATGATAGGAAGGCCTTTTGGTCATCCACTAAAAATCCTTCATGTATTGACATCATGCTTAGTGACATTTGATGACATTTGTGCACTTCTAATCAACATTTATTTTGGTAAAGTTGGTAAAGGTTGAAAAGGTTATTGTATATGCCATTTTGACATTCATATTATAATGTTTTTGTAAGTTTGGGTTTCATTTTCCAAACCCTAGCTCTCTTGAGCTAGGGGTCTACCCAAGCTAGGGCATGAGACTTGTAAATGGAAGTTCTCTCTTTGCATGACTTCCAAGGTAGTTACAGTGATGATGTAAGTTGAAGTCAGTTTCTGAATGAATTGTGACACAGTGTGAGTATTTCCAATCACAGATAATACATGATATTGAGAAGATTTGCTACTCGAGATATTTACCAGGTGTACTCATTTCATTATCCTATTTTGTTTATCTTATGTTTGTGATTAAATTTTTTTAATATTTCCATTGTTAACGAGCTTAACATGTTTATTATTATGAGGATTATGTTGTTCATTTTTATTTTGTTTTTGTTTTAAATAAAAAACCCTTATAGGGTCTATCATATGTTAACCTGAGTTTGAGTTTTTTTATTCATTGTCTACATGAGTTATTAGTTAAATTATTATTTGCTTAGTCAAGCCAGTTGACAATTTTGTATTCAGGTATTTGTTTAGTTATGTTTAAATCTTGTTTAAAAATATATCTTAGATCAGAGTAAAAGTTAGTTGTTACCCTAACCCGACATACGTATTGTTCATTCTTTTATTTTTGGTAACAACCCTAGTCCAAGGGTTTGTGGGTTTTGAAGAATGTATAATGGTATTCCTTTTACCCTTAATAATTTTGGCCTTCATGCATGTCTATGACCATTTTGTGATGTTGCGAATCTTTGATCTTGTTATACATACTGTGATCTTTGTTACTGTTGAACCTGAGTTTGGTAATGTGGTTTGGTTTTGTTTTTAAACGGTGTTTGATTAAAAGGGTTTTAATAACAGAGATTAAAGTATGAAGAAATTTGTGGGAATCAGTTGAATTTATTTGGTATAGTTGGAGATTCAACTATATGGTTCATTTATGACTTGGGTAATTATTTTTGAAAATAATTTTTTTTAAGAGCATATATGAATAATGTTGTTTACTGATTTTCAGGACAAAACTTTAGCATCAAACTTGTTAAAGAGTTTTTGTACATTGTGAGACATATTAAGGTATTATTATTACATGATTAATTAGAAACATGTATATCCTTATTGAAAGACATAGATCATACCTATATTGGATAAAATATGCTTAGATAGTTGTATTTGGTTCCTATGATCAATTTTTTATGGAGTCTATTAGTTTCATAATATCTTATATATACATAGCAGTGAAGGATATTGAGATATACAGATAGAGAGAGTATTTTGGATTTTGATGAAATACATTTTTGTTACTTGTGCACAATCAAATATACTGATAAAAAATAACTAATATAGGTTATAGTAACTTATAATATTGTAGTATGCACTGTTCAACACAAAGTCTCATTTGTGTCCAATTATGTATGGCATAAGGTTGTAGTGAATATGAAGGATCAAATTTTATAACTCTGTATGAATAGAAATTTTGTAATAAATTAAAAAGTCAATGAGGCATAAAAGACTATCAGTGAGATAACATTGTTAGTGAGACAGTTGTACAACCAGTGAGGCATTGTAAAAGATATTTCTAGATTAAACCAGTGAGGCACTTTGAGTGGTTTTATTCCCCAAAAGGGTTTCCACTCAGGACATATCTTGTGTTACAATTTTATGTGCATGTATTATCTTTGTATTATTGACTCCATTCATTTTGTTTGAGTTATTGTGTAAATGTGGCTTTAAAAATTGATACATTTTTTTATATCACAAATTCACACCCCCCCCCTCTCAGTGATACTGTACTCAAAAAATTGGTATCAGAGGCAACCTTTTCCTCTTAGGGTTTACTAGTTAGGGAGTATTTGCAATCGCTAGTCAAGAAGGTTTGTCAAGATTTAGAGCGCCTCGGTTTGATGGCATAACTTATGCTTTTTGGAAATACAAAATGAGGCATCATTTGAAGTCCTTAGGTTTCTATATGTGGGAAAAAACTCAAACTAGCTATACTAAAACAACTCCTCCATCTACTGTATATGAGAAAAAGGAATATGAGAATGATGTGAAGGTATCTATTGCTATTTTTTGTTGTTTTTAAAATGATGTTCTTGTCAAAGTCATGGATTGTGAAAATGGATTCAGTATTTGGGCAAAACTGTCAAATATTTATGAAGGAGACAAAACAATTAAGGAGGCTAAGATGAAAGCTTTTAGGGATAGATTTTAAAGCCTCAAGATGACTAAGGATGAGAAGATAGTTGATTATTTTCTACGTGTCTCTGATGTTGTAATTATATTTTAGGACTTGGTAAAACCCTGGAAGAAACCACTATGGTAAAAAAGGTGTTGAGATTGTTGACATCCAAATATGATTCAAAATAAAATATTGTAGAGGAAAGATATGTAAACAAGGTAACACTTGATACTTTGCATGGGATGTTTACTGCATATGAAATGAGGATTACTTTTGATCCACCTAATAAAGAATCTACATTTAAATGTACCAAAGTAGAAACAAATTTTGAATCATATCAAGTTGATAATATTGAATCTTCTTTTGTTAGTAAACTTAGAAGAGGATCGGGAATGTGCAAAGGAAAACTATCTTTTAATGTTTCTCTTGTGGTAGGATAGGTCATTATGCTACACAATGTCCTAACAAGAAAATTGAAAGTGATGAGGAAGATAACAATAATTCTTTCAATAAAAAGGAACAACTAAATTTTAAGAATAAAAATATCTTTAAAAAGAACAAAGCTTTATTTGTTGATATTACAGACAGTTGTTCACATGAATCACTAGAAGGCAATCAAAAAACATTATTTCTGGAAATTATATCCACAAATGTTTCCGAGGACAGCAAATTATTAGAACTTTCAAAATCTGAAATTGACTTTAAGGGGGAGGTAAAGGTTGCCCTTAAAGAGATTAAAAAATTAAAAGGAGAAGCTACTAATCTAGAAATAAAAAATCAGAAAGATATAGAACTTGTTTCTTATTTAAAGTTGTAGGTTGAAGAACCAAAACATGTTCTTGAAGTTACTCAAGAAACAATAAAAAGAAAATAACATGTTTGCAGTACTCGAGAAGAAGAGATAGTTGGCTTGAGAAAACAATTGTCAAGTACATCTGATTATCAACTCGGTGAAACTTCCAAGGAAGGTGGTAAAGGTAAAATGATTTCTCAATATTGTATCAACGATAAAGCCTCACTAAACAAGACTAATGAATTTAACAGTTCTATTAAAATAAATACAAGTTTAGTTGATGGAAAATTATATCATTTTTTTACTAAACTTAAATGCTTTCAATTTGGTAAACTAGGAAACCTTGCAAGATTTTGTAAATAATCCATGTTAAAGAAATCTAATTATGTTCCTAAAACAAAATTGGTTTGGAAACCTAAAAAGGTTTATATGACTACACAATCACGTCACTTAGATAAGCTAGAAGATATCTGGATGTTAGACAATGGGTGTTCTCACCATTTGACTAGTAATAACAATAAGTTTGTAGAACTTAATTTATTAGATGTTGGATCAGTCAAATTTGGTGACAATAAATGTTTTCAAATCAAAGAGTCAGGTATAATTCTACTTGATGATTGCACTCCAGTGAATAATGTTTATTATGTTGAGGGAATGACACATAATTTGTTAAGTGTGAGTCAGATTTGTAAGAAAAACCTTACAGTTGCCTTCACAACACTAAATTGTTGAACCATGGAGACAAATACTAAAGTGATTGCTACAAGAATCAAGACTGGAGGAAATGTTTATAGATTTCACGGTGAATGTTTTGAAAAAAATATCACAATTGATTATGAAGGAAAACTAATTGATGCAAAAGGGGGAAATAATCTTGAAGAACAAATTAGAAAATTGGAACTTAATCTAGCAGAATGTCAGAATATAGCAAACGAGTTGGATA
Source organism: Thuja plicata (assembly GCA_018584345.1). NCBI lineage: Eukaryota > Viridiplantae > Streptophyta > Pinopsida > Cupressales > Cupressaceae > Thuja > Thuja plicata. The sequence goes on from MU226309.1 coordinate 988,199, forward strand.
ACACAAATACATATCTTTGTAGTACAATATGAGAAGCTACAATGCCACAATTGAATCTGAGGCAACAACTTACTAAAAAGTGTAAAAAATTTGACAGTGATGTTTCTTGGTTAGTAGCAAAATTTTTCAAATATGATGGAAATTCATTTTTTTTGAAAAAAAAATACATACACAGAATATGAGGAATCATTTAATGATAGATGGTTCATATCAAAAGGTCCATGTGTTTGATTCAGGACAAAAGATCAAATGGCCTTTCATCATGTAACCAAAATATATTTATGCCAAGGGCACTAAATCCTTCATCCCTTGTGCACCTATATGGAATTTTGGAAGGATATTTTTTAATAAAAAAAGTTTATGCTTTTCTCCCTCTTGTTATCATACTTTGTATTATTATTATTATATTATATCTTGATGTAGATTCAAATTTATTGATTATTAATGTACTGGAAGTAGTCTTAAAAGCTATCATATGTCTTTATGTTGTTTTCAAACGTATTATCAATATGTTATTGTAATCATTGAAAGTTGTAATTGTGAGTGTCAAATGATGCACCTGTTGCCTGCGACACAACACTTCAATAAGTCATTATGTTAGTGTAAAACAAGGATTAGTGAGCATATAAGAACAAAACCCTAACATCGATCTATTGCTCCCTATCTAGGAAGAGTTTGAAAAATGTCATAATCATACCCTCATATTATGCACCATTCAGTGACAATACACTCCTAAGAATGAGAGATTTAATTGAAAACTAAGCTAAATGATTAGAAAGCATGTAATTAA
>MU226309.1:1002697-1021631 GCA_018584345.1 Thuja plicata
ATATAAATGAAATGAATTAAACTTATTTAATTCATTCAAAAATAGGAATATTAATTATTTAAGCTTTTTATTGCTTTTGATAATTAATTAGGACTATAGCCATTTTAATTAAATTAATAAGCTAGGGAAATGGGTTTAAAATGCAAGTGATGAGATAGATTAATTCCTTTATAATTAAATACTTTAGCCATTGTTTGAATTTGATAATATTTGATTGGTTGAAATTGATTTGAATTGTATGGCTGAAGTAGTTAATATAAATTAGTGATAAAAATCACCTAGGACATTAAATATGATTTAATAATAAATTATGCCAAAGTAACATTGTCTTGACATAACAGGGGGTATGATCACACCTAGGGAAAACAGGGTCTATGGTCGATATGGACCAAATCCAGGTGGTTACAGTAATTAAATGTTTAATTAGTAGTAACATTATATCAGTCTATCACAACAAATGATCTCTTGGATCTTATAGTGAAATTTTCTAAAATTTAGTGAAAATGAGTCTTTGCAATCTACTTCAGTGCAATTAAAGATTGATACATGCATATTATTTATTTGATCACACTTTAATGATTCGATAGATCTTCGAAGTTTTTTTTCTAAGGATATTTTCAATATCATATCAGTTGGTTATTATCTAGGTTTGCTTTCAGTTAAACATTTTGTTAATCAGAGGTTGATCATATTTTGTTGCTCTCTTGTTAATTTATTTTTCTAGTAGGACTAGATTATGTTGGTGGGATGGTACCAAGATTATAATATTACAACACTATCTCAGTCAAATTTTGATAGTTGGATTAAGTACTATGTTCATATTAATTATATGATGATTATCCCAGTATTAATGATTACTGATGTTCTTAGCTTCATGATGCTACAAGGTTACTTCTATGCTTATTCAGATTTTTGGTGGCCTATAAGCATACTAGTTTTTTTTTCCTTGTGATTTATCAATTACACTATTTTATTCCTCTCATTTTTTCCTTTTGTTAAATATGGTGAGAGGATTAGTGTTTTGACACCAAGGACAAAGGGGGAGTCCATTTCTCCTCTCCTGGTTGTCCTTGATGTCAAAATCACTAATAGGATCACTTGATTAGCTTCACATGATAAGATGCATCAGTTGTTCATTGATCAATATTATGGCATATTGTGATCATATATGTTGGTTCAATTATGAGATCAATGAGATTATGAGATCTATGTTTACATGTTTGATGTTTACATGTGACTCATACTACACTTGATATGTTGTATTTCCATCATCCTTCATGATTCCAGTTTGATTCAATGTGCATTCAGTTTGGGATTGATCAGTTTAGTATTCAGATTGTAGTATGATTATAATTTAGTTCACAGTATTACATCAATCATCATTTGAGTAAAATCACATTGTAGTAAGGATATATTGGACACAATAAAAACATTTGATCAGTGATTCATTATTATACATGTTTGGTTCATTTCATGATCATTATGTAGTGAAATATGGGTGGCAATGACCTTATAGTAAATGTAGTATATGCAGCATATGCTCTTGTTTTGACGACTCTCCTATGTGATCATTTTGGTTGATCCATCTCATTGTGATTCATCTCATTATATATGTTGCCTAGTGGGATATAGATATATAATAGTTCAATGATATGTGAGATCAATGATATGCATGATTCACTTTAGTTTTTTATATATATGAACTTGGTAAATGCAAGACAGTGTATTGAGCTCTCAATTTGAAGTTTAAGTTTTTAAGTCACAAAATGAGTAAGGGTTAACATAGTGACCATGGAATTTAAATTTGATATGCTAGGAAGGCCTTTTGGTTGCCCCCTAGAAATACTTCATGTATTGGCATTATGCTTAGTGACATTCGATGACATTTGTGCACTTTTAATATACATTTATTTTGGTATAGTTGTGAAGGTTGAAAAGATATGCCCTTGGGAAGACAAAAAATAAGGCCTGGCTTTGAATGGAAATAAATGAAGAAAAATAGAAAAACCATAAAAAATAACTTACACCACTAGATCAGGCTCAAAATCAGCTTTCTGACGATATCTTGTTTGCTCAATTTCGTGTCTATATGACAAAGTTATGGGCAAAAAATCACAAGCTACTCTTTATGACAAAAGTGTCATACTGGTCAACAAGTTGACGACCATAAAATTTTGGTTGGAAAAATAAAAGTGGGTCGGCTTATGTTAGTGCCTACATGTACAAGTGCTACATAAGTACCTGCATGTACTCATTAAAAAAATGTTTTAAAAAAATTTTAAAAGTTTTAAAATGAAAATTTATAAAAGTTTTAAAAAATAATCTTTGCTCTTTTTATTTATTTTTTCTTTTCTTTTCTTTTTTTTGCAGTGGGATGCATGTGTATTGATGTTGGCATTGTACTTTTGTTGATATCAACATAGATTATGTCGTAAACTGTGTCTTCTAAAAATTTTAACCCAGATTTGATGATCTAAAAAATAAATAAATTTTATATAGATTTAGAGGTTTTTGGCCCTTCTTAGTGTAATGATGACCTCAATTTTTCGCCAAAGTTCCCATATTTTTCAAATAGTCCAAATTTGTATCGTACATGTGTAACCACTCTAATTTGGTTTGCTCTGACCATAGACCCTATTTTCCCTAAGTATGATCATATATCTAATTATGTCAAGACAATTCTTCAATTTATTGGCATATTTCATTTAAATCCAATTTAATCTCCTAAGTGATTTAATCACTAGATTAATTGCCTTAGCCAATTAAATCAAAACAATTCAATTCAATCAAAACAAATAAAAAACATGGCTAAAGTAATTAATAAAAGGAATTAAATAAATCCTAATTACATTTCCATTTGCAAAAAGGGAAAGTCAAATCCCTAACCAATGGGAGTTAAATCACTTGGATCACCTCACATGGATCACCAAAGATTCAATCTCCACCTCTCTTCCACTTTCAATCCTAACCTCTTATTCACCCAATTCTTCTATAAATAGAATGAATTTTAAGATCAATGGGCCCCTAATCTTAAAATTAAACTTATGTTGCAAGTATTATTAGAAGTCTTTAAGCATTTTAGCTCAATCTTTCATTGCATTGTGACAATATTTCATTTTAGAGCTTAAGATGAATATTTCTTGAGCATTTAGACTAATTTCATCTGAATCTTCCATTATAAGTTGTATATGTCACTGATAAATGCATAATCTGAGGGCAATTATATCATTATTCACACTCCTCTTAGATAGGAAGCAATAAGTCAATTTTAATGATTGATTTGCTTGCTTACTCTTTCTTTTCATTAATATAATGACTTATTAATGTATAGTGTTGCAAACAATAGGTACACAAATAACACACACATTTTTGGCACCCACTGTGGGGCTGAATCTCATATTTTACCTCACCTTAATATTTATTTTGGACTAATTTATCTTCTCTATTTTCAGGTACAGAGTCACCTTTAGTCATCAAGGCTCGCATCTAGGAAATTGGATCACATCGAGGAAATTTGATCGCACCCCGGATATTAGAGATCACATCCCAGGAATCCCAGCTCATTTTCAGCAAAGAGTTGCATCTGGTATAAACTCTGTCACATTTTGTTTAATTGGTCACTTCTGGGAAATTGGGTCGCATCCAAGGTTTCTAACATTTTTTTTGGGAAAGGAAATCGCATCTCGTTATTTGACTTGGATTTTAAATTGTCTAACCACTAATCTGTTGATCTATTTTTCTTCTGTCTGTTGAGCAGCCTAATATTTGATTTCATATTTTTGTCTGTACCTTTTTTCTCAAAAAGGTGGAAAGGATTTGTTAACTTGTGGTTTGCAGGCTTTTGAATAGATTAACTTGTTTTTACTTGTTCAAAGTTTTCACATTAAATACATTTTCTCATTGTTTAAATTTCTTTTGGCAAGTAATTGAACAAACACAAATCACTAAATCTTGTGGGCTAATTGAACAAGCTACATCGTATAATTTCGTTTGGATTGAAATTGAACAACACGAGTCATCTAAAATTGTGGAATAATTGAACCTCATTGTCTAATTTTGGATATAGTAAATGAAAAAGCAGAGCATTTAAATCTTGTAGGAAAAAGAACAATCAAACTTTGATTTTCAAGTTACTTGGTTTTTTCATAATCTAGGAACATTTAAATCAAACTTAAGCTTGTTTCTTGATCTCACTAGAGGATTTGCTCTTCCTTCCAAGTGGAGGAATCAGAAACTCGTCATGGGGGATTGAGTTATGAGTAAATTTGTTTCAGGGAAAGAACCTTAATTAAAGTGTTTGTGGGAGAAAACGGCAAGGAATAGGAGAGTATGCTCTTCTTCTTTTGAAGAATCAAAAATATTGAAATCCTAAGCTTTCCAATCCTTTGTATGATTTCAAAACATTAAAGGGCCTGCCGGTTGAGGAAAAAATCTCCTAGGAATGAACCAAGTGAGGATAGTTTTACGCCAACCCTTCCAAATCACTATAAATAATTGCTTCCTTGTGGGCCAAAGCCTCAGAGGACGTGATCAGTTTTGTTCTTAGAATTTTGATATCATTCCTTGAACATGCCTGAGTGTGTGTAGAGCGAAGCAGCTTGAATCTTTCTTGAGAGACTATACATATTTGAGTACTCATAGGGCTATATGCCTCAATTTTTCCTTGTGAAATTCTATGGGAGACGGTTGCAGATGGATTGCCCCATCGTAATAAAAAAATTATAGTTAAAACTACTTGATTTATCCCCAAAAGGGTTATAATCTTTGTGCAAGGAAAATAGTAATTGCCCCAAGATACTTGTCATTTCTTTCCCTCACCTGTGTTTGGAGTCAGATAATATGGCATCATGACTAGAGCCATTGCGTACTTGGTGATGGCCATATTCTGATTAACATTTGAGTGTGTACCTGAGTCTACAATCAAAGATTTTCATCCTATGCTTAGACACTAGGGATTAAGGATGTGTTTGTTCACCCCTAACAATGCAACATTGCTTGATGTGCTTAAAAAACTCATTAAAAAGATAAATCCTTCAAACAAGCAACAAAATTCAATCCTTAGACTACATGTTGTGCTTTTCACTCACTGGAAAGTCTCATAAAACAATTTGTAATCAGACAAATTTCATGCATCCCGAGACAAATTTGACAAACTTGACAAAACACTGACAGAACATCAGAGGCTCGCATCTGGTTGTATTAGGTTGCATCTAGGATCCTGGCTTGCTTTTGGTCATTTTAGCATTGCATATAGGGAGAAAGATCACATGTTGCATATCAAAGCTCACATCCTGTATATCAAAGCTAGCATCTCGTTAAGCAGAACCTCGCATTTAGTGTGTCATATTTAGGACAATGGGAACTTGCATAGTTGTCTCTCAGATAAAAACCAGTATATTTGGGTACCCTTTTGGCTCCTTAGTCTGGTCCTATTTCTTTTTCTGGTCTCTCTATTGGTTTTTCAAAACTTTTTCACAAGTCTACCTTTCATGTCATTTTGGGCTCTCATAATTGGTCTCAAAACATGTGGTCTATTCACTCTTCAAAACAACTTGATTCCCAACTCATTATCAGGGCATTCTAACCCTTTGACTCTGGAGTCATTTACTTCCATCAAACACAAAAAATCCCTTACAACTTGGACACACTTACTTGGACAATTTGAGACTTCACTTGAAACTATTGGGAAACTTTTGACATAGTTGAGATTCAACTTCATGGTTAACACGAGATGCAACAAGTAACTTGTTGACAAATCAGAAGTACCTCCTAGATTGCTACACTTTCAACAAGGATAAACATCTCACAATCCCTTATTTGACATAGAATCACCCGCAATAGAAGCTCCTAGAAATGAATGGAGTAAAGCTTTTGAGGAATACAATAATGACAAGAAATGAAGACAAGAAGACAGTAGTAGTGAGGAAGAATTTCACATCACTCCCACCCTTTTTTTACTCAGATAGTGACAGAGACATACCCAATGAAGAGTATAATAGACTCAAACAAAGTAGAAAATTTCAAAGAACATTGGAAAAGATCATTGGTGAAGACAAAGAAAAATACTTTCTACATCTAGCATCCATTGGAGTTAAACTACCTAAAGATTATGATGTTGAAAGACTAAAGGAAAAAGAGATACCAACCCCTATCTCTATTCTCACCAAAAAATTGACCTTGATGCAAGCTGAACTTGAAATACTCAAACAAGAGAAGGTCAAACCAAAGAAGAAATACTCTTTGGACCATATTTGTCCATTAACGTTTGACAAGAGTATTAACATGATTCCATTTTCTCCCAACATGGAAAGGCCTAAATATGACAAGTATAAGGGATATATTGATCCACATGACCATGTGAGAGAGTTTTGTGCTCTAAGCATTGAATACATGCATGAATCAACATACCTAATGAGGCTATTTCTGGGAAGTCTAGGAGGAAATTCTATGGAGTGGCTCTCCAAACTCACACCTAAAGTGAAATCTTTTGAGGAATTGATACAACATTTTGTCCAACATTACTCCTACAATATACAACATGATGTAACCATGATGGAATTATGTAACACAAAATAAAGAATTGGTGAATCCTTTACACACTTTTTACAAAGGTGGGGGAAAATATTTGCTAGGTATTCAAGAGATATTCCCGAATCGAAAAAGATGGAAATCTTCATAAACAAATTGATACCTAAATTAAACTATGCTTTGCAAATGCAAGATTCACCTAGCTTTGATAGGATGATAAAAAATTCCATCTATATTGAAGAGGTCATGGTTAAGAATGGAGAAATCACACTTCAAAGTGATATTAAATCTACCAACTATAACAACAAGCCTAAATGGTGGAAACAAAACAAGAATTTTGTTAACGATGGAGTGGTAGATGTATTTAATGCTAAACCAATAGTGTTTAATTTAACGAATAGCATACAAGAAAACAAAGAAGCTAAGGTAACAACCACGATACCTAAAGCAAACAATGAGAACAACAAGAGTAGACCGTGGACTTCTAGACCTCAATGAACATTCACTCATTTGGGAGAACCTCTTGAGATAGTTTTGAAGACACTCTTGGACAACAAAGTTCTTAAAATTCCCGATTCAAAACCATGGGAACCAGAGGTCAAACTGAAATGGTGCGATTATAATTCTTATTGTTTCTTTCACAAGAACAAAGGACATAAGACTAATAACTGTGTGAAGCTTAAACACATTATACAAGACCTTATTGAAGGAGGCAAGATCAAAGCAGAAGGACACACCACTAATGAAGACCATACGACATTCAACAAACCATTCCCTAACTACGAGAAAGGGGAAGCTTCTAAAGGAAATGAAGTGAATTATGCCTACCCCAATAATGATAATGTGATCAACATGTTGGACATTAAATATAAATCAATTAATGTGATGATTATTAAAGGTACTAAAGACACCTCCATACAATCAAATGTGGTGACTCGAATTCAAGCACAAATCACAATCAAAGAAGCTAGTTCCTCATCAAAACTAGCAACATCTTCCTAAGTACCTATTGTCACTGTTCCCAAACCAGCAGCAACAAGACAAACAGTTACCATTCCTACAACAAACTATAAGTTTGTGGATCAATTGTAAAGAACCTCTGCTCAAATTTCTATATTTGAGTTACTTAAAATCTCCTCAGTGCATAGGGAAGTTTTTTAGCAATCCCTACATTCTGCAAATGTTCTAAAAGACATTGATGTAGACAAGTTCCAAGCAATGGTAAATCATATCTCAGCACCACACTACCTTTCTTTTTTAGAATAAGATGACAAATTATTGACACATCCACATAACCAACCCCTACACATTGAAGTCCTAATTCACAAATCTCGTATCAGATGTGTATTGATAGATGGAGGCCCAAGGTTGAACATTTGTACTCTCAATCTAATAAATAAATTGGGACTTTCAGAACAAACCATTGACTCAAGGAGTAAGATCACTATCAAATCTTATGATGATGAAGAAAGATCATCTAAAGGTCTCATTGTTTTACCAATCAGAATAGGACCAGTTGAAATAAATGTGATCTATCAAGTTATAGATCTACCCTTGGCTTAAAACATACTATTAGGGAGACCTTGGATCCATGAAATGCAAGTAGTACCATCTACTTACTGCCAATGTATCAAATTCCCACATAATAGGGTGGAAGTAAAAATTCCTGCAGATGCCAGTTATACTTGCAACAATGTCAAAGAAGATAGTATGGTTCCTCATAACAAGGAAGTTCCAAAATAAACTGTACCTGAAACTACTAAATAAATGGTGATGAGAAGCTTTGGGAAGACATTAAACTTGAAGAAACTAGTATGGGAGAATACAAGCTAGATATGACCCCATCATTGATAGAACTTCCTGTATCTCCAAGATCTTAGGGGAAACCTTCCTCATCTTTCACACCTACTACATCTAAAGAACCAGATATTCACAAAGCAACTGGTATGGTTAAAGCCTCTACTTCTCAAGAGGATTAAAAAGAAGAAAAAATAGTCTTGGCTTGGCTTTAAAAAGGAGAACCAAAAGAAAATGAGGTAAAACATGTAGAGATATCCCCAGAAAAGTATGGTAAAGGATATGACCATATCAAACAAATGGGATATAAAGGGAAGGGACCTTTGGGATACAAAGGAAAAGGACTTATTGAACCTATACACATGGAATTCAAAAATACCAAAGACAAAACAGGACTAGATTTCAATAACAAATTAGAAAGCCTACTTCAAGAGATGGTCCAATCTTTGATGAAGGAAGTGATGATGAAGAAGAACAAATAGAACTAGAACCATGGACCTATGAGAGATTATTTCATATTGGTGTAGAGTATCCCAAATATCAAGGAGAAAGATATGTACCTAGCTTTGTAGCACAACAAGACAATCATGTTCCTTTAATAACACAAGCTACTATTCAAGAAGTAGAGGAAACAACAAAAGACTCTCCAGAAGTCCCACTAATAGAAGAAACTCCTGAAGAAATGAGGTAAAACATGTAGAGATATCCCCAGAAAAGTATGGTAAAGGATATGACCTTCTCAAACAAATGGGATATAAAGGGAAGGGACCTTTGGGAGACAAAGGAAAAGGACTTGTTGAACCTATACACACGGAATTCAGAAATACCAAAGACAAAACAGGATTAGGTTTCAATAACAAATCCGAAAACCCTACTTCAAGAGATGGTCCAATCTTTGATGAAGGAAGTGATGATAAAGAAGAACAAATAGAACTAGAACCATGGACCTATGAGAGATTATTTCATATTGGTACAGAGTATCCCAAATATCAAGGATAAATATATGTACCTAGCTTTGTAGCACAATAAGACACTCATGTTCCTTTAATAACACAAGCTACCATTCAAGAAGTAGAGGAAACAAAAAAAGACTCTCTAGAAGTCCCATTGATAGAAGAAACTCCTGAAGAAATACCCCAACAACAAGATTTACATCCTAACTGGGGGTAGTTGGTCACAATTTCACCTGTCCTAGATTTACCACACTTTGATCTACAAGTGGCTAATAGGGTACATCAGGTAACTATTGTTGATTTTCTAAACAGATCAGATGATGAAATAATAGACTCACATGATTATGAATGGAATGTCCTATTTGTTTCTACCATGGATATTGAGGTAGATGTGATTCATAAACTTGCACTTATATATGAAAGAGGAGAGAGTTCTAACACTTCCCCTAACACTGTTGTTGTTCCAAAATCAGATGAGATACTTCTACCTAGAATTTTTTATGAAGAAATTGATGTTTTACTAGGTCTAGAGGACATTATGAGACTACAATCACTGAGTTCCATTTATCTCAGAGAATAGGAAGAAAGCTCAACTGATGAGTCACTAGAGTTAGGTCCGCATATTGCTAACAACGACCCTATTAATGACGATTTAACTCTTGATGATCTAAATGCTATAGAAGTTGACTTAACATAACATGTCTTATCAGTTAATAGTTTTAATGCTAATGCGATGTTGTCCTTACCAAACTCTGATTCATTGTCCTTGAAAAATCTTGATCTAATTGATTGGACAAATTCAGATCCTAATCCTATCATGAACTTCCCTAATGAATACTCTTTGGCCTGTTATCTAAATACTTGTGAACCTTATCCTTCTTCCACCAATGCAAGGAACATGAACATGTCAGAGGAGGATACCAAGTTTCTTAGTCATAGATTGAAAAATAAAAAGAAGAAAAGAATTGATGGTGAAAACCATGTTGTGGCAGTGTCAAATTCTAAAATAGTAAAAATAAAAGATGTATAAGATGGTGAAAACCTCCTAGAGGCATCAAAAGATGAGATTCTTGATATCCTCCCTAAGCACTTTCAAGAAATATCTTCAGTTTTGATAGAACCTACACAACCGGTTAACTTGGGAACAACTGAAGTTCCTCAATTTGTTCACTTATCACAATCCTTATCAGAAGAGGAGAAGATACAATTCACTGAGTTCTTGAAAGAGAAAAAGATCAACTTTGCATGGTCTTACACTGATATGCCTGGACTCGATCCCAAATTAATAATGCATCATTTATCTATAGCTCCTGGGATCAAAACCGTGAAACATAAATTAAGAAAGATGCATCCTCATGTTGTACTACTGGTGAAAGTGAAGCTAGAAAATTACTGAAAGCTGGATTCAGAAGAGTCATCGCTTATGCAACATGGATTTCTAATGTGGTTCCAGTATCTAAAGTAGATAAATCTATCATGATTTGCACATACTTTTGAGACTTAAACAAGGTATGTCCTAAAGATTATTTTCCACTACCAAACATTGATATAATCATAGATTTTATAGTAGGCTATCAGATGTACTCACTCATGGATGGTTTCTCGGGCTACAACTAGATTAAGATTGCTCCTAAAGACCAAGATAAGACAACATTCACATGCGCATGAGGAACTTCTTGTTGGAACGTTATGTTGTTTGGATTAAATAATGTTGGTGCTACATACGAAAGAGCTACGACAACCATATTCCATGATATCATACATAAAAACATGGAGGATTACATTAACGATACCTTAGCAAAGTCAAAAACAAGGATTACTCATATTGAATACTTGAAAAAGATATTAGATGGCATGGAACAATTTCAAATCAGGCCTAATCCAAAGAAGTGTGCCTTTTGAGTTCAATCAGGAAAGCTACTAGGGTTTATAGTATCAGTAAAATAAATCGAGGTGGACCCTGCAAAAGTCAAAGCTATACTAGAAATGTCACCTCCACACAACATTAGTCAAATGAGGACATTACAAGGAAGACTCCAGTCAATTAGGAGATTTATGTCACAACTTACAGACAGGGCACAACCTTTTACTAAATTGCTACATAAGGGTGTTACCTTCAAATGGGACGAACATTGTGAAAATAACTTCAAAGAACTAAAAGAGTACTTGGTTAATCCTCATGTTCTCATGGCACCCATTCATGGAAAGTCATTACTCCTATATATCTCAGCTATGGCTATATCGTTAGGAGTATTGCTGGCTCATGAAGATGAAACTAAAAAGGAAAGAGCAATCTACTATATCAGCAGAACACTAGTATCTTATGAACTCAATTACAGTATAATTGAAAAAGATTGCTTAGAAGTTGTCTTTGCATCACATAAATTGAGACATTATATGATGTCACATGCAGTAAATCTTATTGCAAAGATAGATCCTCTGAAATACCTCTTAAAAAAGACAACATTAACAGGAAGGCTAGCAAAGTGGGTCTTGATTCTGAGAAAATTTGATATTGAGTATGTGGATAGAAGGGCTATTAAAGGACAAGTCCTCGCTGATCAATTAGTTGATTCACCCTTGCAAGATGATACACCTCTGATTATTGATTTTCCTGATGAAACAATAATGCATTTAACTGAACATTCATGGAAGATGTACTTTGATGGTTCTTAAACACAACAAGGCTCTGGAGCAGGAGTTCTATTCATTACTCCTCAAGGCTACAAAATTCCCAAAGCATACAAATTGATGTTTCCATGAACCAATAACATTTTTGAATATGAATCGTTAGTGAATGGTCTTAAATTGGATATGGAATGGAAGCTCATAGAGTTAGATGTGTATGGTGACTATCAACTTATTATTAATCAAGTAAATGGAGACTATCAGACTAAAGATGAGAAGTCGATGCCTTATAAACAACTGGTTGATGACTTGAAAAAGTACTTTATCTTTGTCACATTCCAGAAAATTCCAAGGATAGAAAATAAAGTTGTAGATGTTATGGCTGCACTGGCATCCATGTTACAACTAGAAGAACATCATTTCTGCTATGACTTCTTGGTGGAAGAATTATCCTATCCAGCTTTTGATACCCCTGAGTACCAAATAATTTGTACTATGAACGCCCAAGACCAATCCCGGTATGCCAAACTCATTATCTATCTAACTTACCAAATTATACCTGGTGGTTTATCAAGGAATGAAAAATGAGTCTTAATTAGGACAGTATCACGTTATGTCCTCATTAGTAATAACTTATATAGACAAGGTCTCAACAGTGCACTTCTTAGGTATTTAGAACAAGAAGATTCGGATCGCGCATTAAAAGAAGTCCATGAAGGTGTATGTGGATCGCATTCAAATGGCTTTTTGTTAGCTAAGAAACTGCTAAGAGTTGGCTATTATTGGCTTGCAATGGAAATAGATGTTTTATTCTCAAAAAAATGTCACAAATGCCAAACACATGTTGGAAAGATTGTTGGAAAGCTACAATGGAAACAATTGTTGTTTTGTCATTGATGTCAAACCTTAATTGGTAAGACTATTGCTATCTATTTGAGTACCATATCTATTGATTGATGAAGGAGATTTAACAAGAAGACCAAGTGAAATGGTTGATTTATGTGAAATCACAAGGGTACTTGATCAGTTGGCACATTGGCAAATTAATGTGTTTTTTATCTTTTGATGTCAGTTTACTGAAAACATTGTATGTTGATTGAATTCAGTGATGACCAAGCGACAATAAATTGTTGAGGAAAATAGTGATGACTGAGCGTCAGTAAATTATGGAAGAACACAGTGTTGGCCAAGCGACAGTATTTTGGTAATTTTTGAGATTTGAGATCTCTGGCTGAATTAGTTGATTTTATTGGGATATGTAAAGTTAAGTAAAGATAAACATGTTTGATCCACACTATGTAAATGCATGGGTAACCGTAATTAATGCATGGATCAAAGATTTAATTAGTGATTGCTTTGGAGGAATAAATTAAATGTAAAGATGGAAAGATCTGTTGGATCCGACCTAACCTAAGATCTATGATCTTGATTAAGCGGAAAAAGATTTATCTGACCTAGATGAAGAGGTATATGATAACCTCAAGGGGTTATTCATGAAGTATGTAGAGTATGCAAGAGGATTGCAGAGTTAATTGACTGATTGGCTTAATCAAAGCAAAGAAGGCTGAGCAAAGAAGCAAAGAGTTGCATAAGTGATTGCTTGATGGATTTCCAAGCAAATATTAAAATTGAAATGAAGATGGAGGCCACTCAATGAATTAGCATTAGAGATGAATTGGATCTGGATTTGCAAAGTAAGTTGTATGTATCAGATCACACCTACTGATTACTTTCTAACCATTGTATCAGTCAAAATCATTTAACTAGGTTGACCTAACAGTCATTGTATAAATCCTTTTAGAAAGGTTACATTTAGGTGGAATATTCTAAGTCCTCTAAAAAGGCCACTCCTGACAGGGTGATTAAATCCTTTAACCAAGTCACATTTAGCAATGTGTTTTGTAACCTTTAACAGGGTTGGCTCCTAACAGAGTTCACTTCAGAAGAGTGAAAAGTTGATAGCATGTTATTGGTGGTTTTTCCCATATTTGGTTTCCATGTTAAATACTGGTGTTAACTTTTGTGATTATGTATGTTGTGTTTTACTATTAAGTTTCTGCAAAGCTGATTAAATCTGAACAATAAACTACATATGTATGTTGTTATTTTATGTTATTGTTGCCGAGAAGATTTGAGTTGTTCAAATTGGTATAAAGTATAAATGGGCACATCTAGACCTGAGGATAACTGATTCACCCCCCCTCTCAGTTGTTCTAGATTCATTATAACAATTGGTATCAGAGCTTTGGTCTCTTGGAAACAGTTTGAAGGTGCTTGGAGCAAAAGATCAAGATGTTTAAAAAGGAGGTACCGAAGTTGAACAAAGATAATTTCCCTGCATGGAAGAGTTTTATGAAATTGCATCTAGCTGGTATTGGTGATGCTGCTAAACACTATGTTGAACATGATTATGTAGCCCCCACTGCACCTGCCACAGCTGCACAGTTAAGAGAAAAGCAGGAGCACAATCAAGCAATGTTGGAGATTGCATCATCTCTGAACTATCATGAGTTTGAAGACATAAAGAATCGTACAAATGCAAAGAAAATGTGGGATGTCCTTGCAACCATCTATGGAGGTGATACAAATGTACTGAGAGTAAAATCTGAAAGCTTAAGAGGTAAGTTTGATGAAATGAAAATGCAAGAAGGAGAAAATATAGTTCAATATTATGGTAGGATAAAGGAAGTTGTAAATGCTATTAGAGGAGCTAAGGGAACCATTGATGATAAAACCATTATGAGCAAGGTACTAAGAACACTTCTTCCTGTATATGCTATTAGAGTCTCTGCAATTCAAGAGTTAAGATGTACACCTAATAATAATTTGACTTTAGAAGGTCTGGTAGGCAGACTTGCTGCATTTGAAATGTCAAATTTTGACAACTACACTCCACAATCTATTGAATCTACATTCAGATCCTAGTTAGTCCTTAATAGATCAAAGAAAGGAAAGAAATGTGTGAACAGTGATAGTGACACTACCGATGATGATCTAGAAGAACTTGAAGCACTTATGGCAAGAAGACTATCTAGAGGAAAAGGAAAATTCAAAGTTAAACTTCCTATCATTTGTTTTTCATGTAACAAAGCTGGTCATATTGCTGTTAGATGTCTTGATAAGGATGACAAAGATGAAAGAAGAGACAGCAAGTACAAAGACAGAAAGGATGACCAAGACTTCAGAAAGTATAAAGATTACAAAGACAAAGGAAAGAAATCTTTCTATATAGCTGAAGAAACTTCTGACAATTATTCTGAAAAATCTGATGAAAATGATATAGAAGTTGTGTATGTTGCTATGAAAGATGAATCTGATGATGATGAGAAAACTGCATTAATTTCTTATATGAGCAAAGGTGACTGTTGGATTATTGATAGTGGTTGCTCACATCACATGACTGGTGATAAAGATAAATTTGAAACCCTAGATCAGTGTAACGACGGTTATGTTAAATTTGGTAATGATGCACCATGTCTTGTTAAAGGGAAAGGATCAATTAACTTGACTGACAAGATCAGATGTAACAATGTATATTGGGTTGATGACCTTAATTATAATTTATTGAGTGTTGCACAGATGAATACTTCTGGTTACAGAGTTGAATTCCATCACAAGAAGGCAAAGATCTATGATGCTACTGGAGAACTAGTTGGAAGTGGTGAGAAAACAAAAGGTAACTTATTCTATCTAGATTTAGCTGATGAGACATGCTTGTTTGCAAAATATAATGATTTTTGGTTATGGCATAAAAGGTTGTGTCATGTAAAATTTGATAACTTGGTAAGCATAAGCAAATTGAAAAAGGTTAGAGGGCTACCTAAGTTAAAGAAACCTGAAAATGCAATGTGTAAGCAATGTCAATTGGGAAAGATGACTAAATCTAGTTTCAAGAGCAAGACTCATACTTCTGAGGAATTACTGGAATTAGTTCATACTGACCTTTGTGGTCCCATTGGTGAGAAAAGTTACTATGGAGATAGATATTTCATTCTATTTGTTGATGATTACTCAAGAATGATGACTGTTATGTTTCTTAAAGAAAAATCTTATGCATTCCAGTTATTTAAGTGGTACTTGGAAAAAGTTGAAAAGGAGACAAGAAAAAGTCTAAAATATTTGAGATCTGACGGAGGAGGTGAGTTTATTTCTAATGAGTTTAATAGGTTCTGTAATAACCGAGGAATAAAAAGACAGATGTCCGCACCTAGAACACCACCATAGAATGGTATTGTAGAGAGAAGAAATAGATCTATTATGGACTGTGCTGGAACATTAATGATGGAGAAAAATGTTGCGCAAAAATATTGGAGAGAAGTTGTAAGTACAGCAGTTTATAGCCTAAATAGAGTACAATTAAGAAAGGTACTATTGCTACACCTTATGAACTTTGGTATGGATATGCACCTAATGTAAAATATTTCAAAGTTTTTGGAAGCAAATGTTTCATACTGAAGGATAACATAAATGGAAAACTTGATTCTAAAGGTGAGGAAGGCATATTTCTTGGTTATTCAACTAAGAGTAAAGAATATAAGTGTTTGAATTCTAACACTAACAAAATTGTGGAAAGTGCAAATGTTAGAATTGATGAGTATGCAGAAAGAAATGAAGTTGAAAGCACACAGGAACCTGAGAGTTACAAATCATTTGTCTATATGGATGAGGAAGATTCTAATACATTACCTGAACTTGAGAATGAGGTTGTCGAGCAACAAATAGCACTTTTTGAGTTACAAAATGAGGATGTCAGGCAACAGGAGGCAGTTGCCGAGCTATCTGATGGAGATGTCGAGTCACAAAATCAACCTGAATTGAACATGAATGATCAACCTGAAGCTAAAAGAGAACCTACTCTAGTGAAGTATGTGAGGAGGCACCATAAACCTGATCAAATCATAGGATTGAAGGATTCTGCATTCATGACAACAAGCAAGTTGAGAGATGGTACATTCTTGTTATGTGATTTTGAGCCTAAAATAGTAAAAGATGCTTTAGATAATGAAGACTGAATACAAGCCATGAATGAAGAAATCAAACAGATTGAGAAGAATAAGACTTGGACACTTGTACCTAGGCCGAATGATAAAAATGTGATTGGTACTAAGTGGGTATTCAGGAATAAGCTAAATGAACATGGAGAGGTAACAAGAAACAAAGCTAGACTGGTATGCAAAGGTAATGCACAAGAGGAAGGAATTGATTATTCACCCCAGTTGCAAGATTGGAAGGAGTAAGAACATTACTTGCATATGCAGGCTACAGAGGTTTTTAAAGTCTATCAAATGGATGTGAAGTCAACATTCCTAAATGGGATATTAGAAGAAGAAGTTTACATTGAAAAAGCAAATGGATTTGTTGACCCAAGCAAGAGAAATATGTTTTGCAGATTACACAAAGCACTATATGGATTGAAGCAAGCACCAAGAGCATGGTATGAGAGATTGCACAATTATTTGGTAAAGATTGGATTTGTAAGAACCAATGACAACTGCAATCTAAATTTAAAGACAAAACAATGTAATGGTACTTTATCAGCTGAAATTTTTGTTGATGACATTATATTTAGTGGACAAGATGTGTTATGCCAAGCATTTGCAAAAGAGATGCAAACTGAATTTGAAATGTCTTTGTTTGGTGAGATAAAAAAAATTGGCTTGAAAATATATCAAATGAAGAATGGTATCTATATTACTCAATCAAAATATGTCAAGGAGATACTAAAAACTTTTGGAATGGAAGATTCAAAACTAGTGAGTACACCCATGGCTACTAGACAGAAGTTAACAAAGAATGATGATACAAAAGAAGTGAATCAAACCCTTTACAGATCAATGATTGGAAAGTCGCAATATGTTGTACACAGTAGACCTGATATTACACTAGTAGTTGGTATTGTTGTGAGATTTTCAAGCAATCCCAAAGACACACATATGATGGCGGTAAAAAGAATTCTGAGATATTTGAAGGGAACAAATGAATATGGTCTGTATTACAGAAGAAATGACAATTTTGAACTTAGAGTTTATACTGACTCTGATTGGGCTAGAAATGTGGATGATAGGAAAAGCACCATAGGAGGAGCATTTCTTCTAGGAAAAAGATTAATTTCATGGACAAGCAAGAAATAGAATTGCACCTCAAAATCTACAGCTGAAGCTGAGTATGTGGCAACAACAATCAATTGTTCTAATATTGTGTGGTTGAAGATACTACTGAAAGGTATGAAAGAAGAGATCACATAACCAGTTGTCATATATTGTGATAACATGAGTGCCATTAACATTTTTAAGAACCCTGTAATGCACTCTAAGATAAAGCATATAGCTATCAAGTATCATTACTTGAGGGAGCTAGTTTAGAAGAAGGAAGTGAGACTAGAATATGTGAATACTAAAGAACAGTTAGCAGACATATTTACAAAGGCACTACCCAAGGATGCTCATGAGTATCTACAAGGTAAATTAGGGGTGATTCCCCTAACTAGGGCTAATTAGTTCAGACTGGTACTATTGCATCAAATGTTATATTCATTATATTTTACACATTGATGCACAGGTAGTCACACTTTAGGATGTTGCCTAAAGTTGTGAAAGACAAAATTGAATAGAAAAGAGGATCAGTCATAAACAAGATGACAGGAACAACATGATACATAGTTTTGAACAGAAGAATCTGCATGATGAAGATGTCAACGTCTTTTGCATTGTTGTCAAAGAGGGAGAAGTTTACTTTAAAATGGAGAAATATACTGAGAAAGATAGAGGGAGAAGTTTACTGAGAAAAAGGAAGAGATTACTGAGAAAGAGATTGTTGTCAAAGAAGGAAAGATTAATGAAAGAGGGAGTCTACAGATGAACAAAAATAGAAAGATTTTAGTGTGATCATAGACACAGAGGGAGAAAAGTTTTACAAGACGAGAATCAGAATGAAACTAAAGACATTAATGAAGATTTGTTCATATCAAGGAACACAGGCAAACTTTTTGGATTGTATGGTAACTATGGTTGGAAAATTATTGTTTTATT
>MU226309.1:1034812-1049942 GCA_018584345.1 Thuja plicata
TGTTAGGAAGTAAAAACTATGGTGGGGATGACACCCACAAAATCTTCACTATCTACAGATTGGAAGGGGTTGGTCAAGGCTTATAGTTTGATCACTTCTGATGATCTTCCATGTTAAGAGTATCTCTGGAAACTTGTTAAAGTCTACTTGGTTAAGAGCTTTAGCAACACTGTTGAGTGTGCACTCGGTTAAGAGATTTATAGTTGGACTATTAAATCCACCTTCCTTGAAAGGATTTTTACACTTTGCTCCACTTGTTAGAATGATAGAAAATTATAATTTGACCTGGTGAATGCAATATCCTATTGCTAATACAAATCCATTTAATTTTACATGAATAATATTATCACCTAATGTGATTGAATAATACCTCTGATTCTCGGTAGCCTCTTTTCTTGGTTCTGATAACCAAATTCACCTTTTGTTGTTCTTGGTTCTTGAAACTTTCAATCTGATCCATAGACATGCTTGTAGGCTTCATTTATCCTCTCTTCTATATTCACACATTTATAATGAATGATTGCATCGTCTATTTACAAGATGGATTGACATCATAAAGTTTCACGAAAAACTATGTTAACTCTAAGATCAGGTTTACAACTTTACCTTGATCTCCTAGTCTATGTGTTTTAAATCAGCTAGACTGATTAAAGCACTTACATTCATGTTTCTTGTCCCTAAATAAATGGTTTTAAAAACAAATCAAGATTCTATAAATAGAATAAGACTATTTTATCCAACGTGGAAGTCAGATCCACTTTTTGCGGGCTACAACTGACTCTCGGTTTATGTCGGTCGATTATGCTCTGAAATCAGTTGACTGTCTTTCAGTTTTGCTCTCTTGGTTTTCTCTTTAAATGTCTCTTAGTTTGCACTATATCCTACACGTCAGGTTCCTCTATCGGGTTCCTATTTATCCTTTTGACTTTGAAGTTTTGGTGTACACACAAAGTTGTGTCATCAGTTCTCTTTGTACTTAGTCATTTTTAGTGATCTCTTTATATCTGATTTTTGGTTTGCTCTTTGTTCTGTCTTTCAGTGTATGCTTACAGAAAGTGTTGTTTGCATACTAATGGAAAATTAATGTCATCAACTGTAAAGATATGGTCACCACACTACTAATGTCATATCATCGAACATATGGCGTCAATACTTTACCTTGCCCAGATGGAGCTGTTGAATCCAACCAAAGTACATGTATACATATGACTGTTGATCTAACCGCTGCTTATCAACTATCGGCCATGTAACTGGGATATGCTCCCAGGCCCAGATATGTAAAACAAGGATCCTAATAGTCATGCTATGTGAATATTGGTACACTATCTCATGAAATTCCTTATAAATGTGGGCCAATACGCAACTACCCCATGTAAATCTATGTGAAGAAACTATCATCTACTCCAACATATCAACCCAACCGACCATGAAACCGTGCTATCCTCAGTTAGGAATAAGGACACCTCCAATCAAAATAGCTAAGTACACAGGAAGATGATCGTAATGATCACACATGTAGTCCTACATGAGATAACAATGAGCAATAGTATCATCTCCAAAGAATCGTCGTGTCGTGGCAATGGTTGTAACAGAAGTCGAATTGAACTACACCTCTCGACCCATCACAGGAACTCTAAGAATGCACCACACATCCTCGGGTGTGACGATCATCTCACCAGTCGGGAGACGGAAGGTGTTGTGCTCATAATGCCACCTCTCGACCAAAGCATTCAACAACCCTCAATTTACCTTGATATTAGGTAAATCTCTCAAAGATAGTAATCCTACAGGAGCGACTAACTCTGCCTCATCGCCAGTCAAATATCTAGACAATGCAAGGACACGACCAGGGTATGGTCCTCGGAGTGATACGACCTTAAAAGGAACCTGTTAAAAAGATAGCAATTACCGAAATGTTCAAATCAGTACTCTATCTAAGACAACTAAGCATAAAAGTAATTAGCTAAGTGTTTTTGATGGTCAAAAGATGAAAAATAGTCAAACTTGGAAGAAAACTGACTCAAAAAGAAGAAATGACCCTATTCCTATGGGGTGCGATCCCTTTTATGAGATACAATATGTGATTTCCAGGATGCGATGGGGCATCCGGGAAGCGATCCTATTTTGACAGGATGCGGCGTGCAACCCTGTTCTAACAGGATGCAAACAACTTCAATTTCTTAATTTCAAATACTACATGCGATGAAAAACACAAAATGGGGTGCGATCCTAAAAATACAGGATGTGACACAAGATTTCGTGGCAAAAATAGGATGCGACTCAAAACAAAAGTTGATATAACTACTACAAAAATACATGAAACTGGAATTTGAAAATTTGACAAAGTAGGTTTTTGAGTACTTACTGGAGGTGGGTAGTCAGCTGGTCGTTGATGTCATCGGCTGAGCTTGAAACAATGCTTCTCCACGGGGACCACAATATTCTCCATAGAGCTCTCTGAACTACCAAGGATAAAAGTGAAAATGAATAGGTAAAAAGTGAATTTTGAGATATATATTTAACTTTTTGAGCTATTTAGGAGCTCTGGAACTCCTCCCAAATAACTGAAACTCATTTTTTTCTCTTTTTTATCAATCAAGAATGAAATCGAACACACAGATGATGATTTACATTACACTGTAAAAAATTTACGACAGTTACCGAAAATACAAAATTGCTCCATATGTTATGAAAATGATTCGTAGGCTTTACGCAATCAATTTTTTGGGTTCTATATCATCAAATTGCACATTATTCATCAAAATTTTGGTCAAACATCATTTTTTATACTTAAAAATCACATTTTAACGTGATTAACTTGGTATAATTGTGTTTTCTCTGAACACACCTTCATTTCTCCAGTTCTTATAAATTGATTATTTCTCGATTCAATCGATCAGTTCAAGCGATATATCATTCTACAGAGGGATTTATTCTTTTTCCTTCAATTTCATTCCCGAGGGGGCATGATCACACTTAAGTCAATCAAATTTTTGCTCAAAACAACATTAAAATGACTTCATCATAAAAAGACTAAACACATGACAGTTCCTTGACTCAGTCAGGACTGTTGGATTGAAGGCTTCAGTTCTCACAAGCTAGATATCTTATATCTACTTTTCTCAGATTCTTATTAAGCTCCTGGCATATTTGTACTGACCTTCATTCAATCAAGTTTGGAGTCAGTATTATCAATTCTCGGACGACAAACAAGTTCATAATTGGTATCTTTAAGATCTTTTCTTATTGACCTTTGTTCGATCAAGTTAAAATTCAATTCTATCAGTTTAGTTCAAACAAGTGAGAAACTGATCTCATCATACATTTCGTTCGATCAAGTGCGAAATTCTCAAACTTTCTGAAGTCAACATCAAAACTTTCTTTGAATCAATGTGTTGCTCGCACATCTATTCAAAGAGGGGAAAATGTAACCACCCTAATTTAGTATGCTCTGACCATAGACCCTATTTTCCCTAAGTATGATCACACCCCTAATTAAGTCAAGACAATTCTTCAATTTATTGGCATAATTCATTTAAATCCAATTTAATCTCCTAAGTGATTTAATCACTATATTAATTGCCTTATCCAATTAATCAAAACAATTCAATTCAATCAAAACAAATAAAAAACATGGCTAAAGTAATTAATAAAATGAATTAAATAAATCCTAATTACATTTCCATTTGCAAAAATGGAAAGTCAAATCCCTAACCAATGGGAGTTAAATCACTTGGATCACCTCACATGGATCACCAAAGATTCAATCTCCACCTCTCTTCCACTTTCAATCCTAACCTATCATTCACCCAATTCTTTTATAAATAGAATGAATTTTAAGCTCAATGGGGCCCTAATCTTACAAGTAAACTTATGTTGCAATTATTATTAGAATTCTTTAAGCATTTTAGCTCAATCTTTCATTGCATTATGATAATCTTTCATTTTAGAGCTTAAAATGAATATTTCTTGAGCATTTAGACTAATTTCATTTGAATCTTCCATTCTAAGTTGTATATGTCACTGATAAATTCATAATATGAGGGAAATTATAGCATTATTCATACTCCTCTTAGATAGGAAGCAATAAGTTGATTTTAGTGATTGATTTGCTTGCTTACTCTTTCTTTTCATTAATATAATGATTTATTGAAGTGTTGTGTTGCAGACAACAGGTACACAAATAACACACACAACATGAACCTTCTAGATCTGATTGTGAGATCCAAATTTCCCCAAAATGCACAAAAACCCTCGTTGTAAGAAAAAACTCAAAATTGACGAACAAGAAGCATCAAGTCTGATACCATGTTAAAATTCAAGAATTGGTGAATCCCCACAAGCTTAATAATCACCTGCATGCGGGGTGACCCACTTAGAGTAGTGGTCAAAACACTTTGCTGGTGAGCTTACCACAAGGGTTCAAATCCCCGATGGGCTGTTGTGCTCGCATGCTTGTGCCTACGTTGAGTTGTGCTCATGGATTTGAATGATTGGAGTGTTTTTTGAAAGTCTCAAATATGGCTACCCATTATCGATAAAAAAAATCACCTACATGCAAATAACCTATCACATATAAGAGAAATTCCTCAAACAAGAAAGTGCATAAACAATTGGAACGAAGGAATAATTGAGAATCAAATTGATCACAATGAGTTATTACAATGAGATCAATCCTTAATAAGGAAGATAAAAAAAATCCTAATGCAAACCCTAAAGGACGCATGCATAAAATAAAATAATTATTAAATGAAAACTAAAGCTTTCTAAATTTGGCTTAAGTGAAAAAAAAGAAAAAAAAGAAAAGAGGGTGACTTAATTAATTAATTAATCAATATGATTAAATTAATTAAGTTAAATGACCTTTTTACTCAAAACTACCTTAAAAAAATGGCAGAGTAGACACAAATATCAAAAAACTATGAAAGGCAGTATTTTATTAACCCTAAGGTGAAGCAGTTGAGGTCGAGCAGTATTGTGAATGATTTTTATCGGCGGACTCATGGTTCTCTTTTCTGTAATGCTAGGTTTTATTATCGGTTGAATCAACCTTTGAATCCATACAGGCATTTTAAAAAATTTCATCATGCAAAATTCCCAACAAAAATTAATACGGTGAAATCTTTAGATGCTTAGTTTTATTTCTTTTCCAAAACTAGGAATGTTGTTTTGGCGAGGCTCTATCATTCTACAACCATGGCCTGGTCTCTCTTGAACTCTGATACCAGAACCCTAAATTTGAATCACCAAACCTTTAGGCATGTTTCCCCTAGAATTGTTTCTAGGGTACTACCACGGAAGATGCCTTTTGATGTTCATATAGCGGAAGATGGTTGGTTGGCTGCCCATAAACAAAATGCCAGCATAATGAAGCATTTCAAGAATGGTAATACCTTTCAAACAAAAAACCCTCAATCTGATACTTTTGATTTGCCTATCTATAACTGATTCTTGCATCTCCAGCTAGATAACAGTATAGGAAAGGCCAAAATTGTGCCCTACTCTCTCCCACATAGACGTAATCCTACAGGCTCAATAGAGACCAAGATACCAGTTTGAATGGTGGATTCCCCTTCTCAAAACATGCAACAAATACCTATGGAAGGGTTATATTCTCCTCGCATCCTAGATTCACAGAGTCACTTAACCCTAACATTCATGTTTCAGATTTAATCATCAAGGGTAATCCTACCTTCACAAAGGGCTTGATGACTCGTTGTGCATCCTTAGGGCTATTTGGAAAGTGGTTCGGCTCTGGGCTAAAAATTAGCGACATTAAAATATGGTTTAAAGATATCCTCAAGGAACAGGTAAGTATGACTTCTCTTCCCGATAATTGTTTTTTATGGAATGCAGAGATGAATTTGTTAAAAATAGATTATTGTCAAGTGATCAAATTTATTAGTTAGGGCACGCAATAAAATTTATGAATTGGAATCCCAATTTTAAATCGATCATATTTGATAGTATTTCTCCACCTGGATGGATTAAAATCTTGGATATGCCTGTGGAACTTATACACAGCAAAATTATTACACAAATTGGGGAAAGTCTAGAAAGAATGTTAGGTTTAGAATTGAACCTTCTTAACTCATCAGAACTTAAATTTTTGATACAATCTAATGGAAAAATAAATAAAAAAATTACGCCATATCAAATTCAAGACTAATAAAATTACATATCAGTTTAAACCAAAATACTTCTATGGAACTATTAATCATAAAATATGGCTTACTTCCCACAAAGCTATCAATTGCAACATAATAGATCATACTACGGACATTAAGAAGTTTCTTAATAGGAATGGAGATTTTGTTCCAAAACCATACGCCATCCTTATCAAAGATGGGGAAATTTGTAATTACCCCATGTTTCCACAATCTAAGGAGATCATTCCTAATTTGGCCTTCATGGACAGTGGTAGTTTTTTATCACTAATTTATCACCTTGTGATAGGAGAATTAAGAATCATTTGATTCAGAGGGAGTCTGTGTCTAGTAATCCACATAATCTGAAAGAGATTTTTTGTATGGAAGAAGTTAATACTTTAGAAAAACAAATTGAGTATAAATTAGACAACAACAAAATATTAATAGAACCCTTTGAAAGTGATGGGGTCTCTGTTGATAAATAATTTATTAGCATCAAGAACTGGAATTTTGGAAATACTACTCAGTTCCCAAAGAAGAGGCCTAAAACATCCCGAACTAAGAAATGAGTTCAGTCAAATCTTTGTATTATGACGCCTTGTAATGATATGGTGTCTAAGGATGAAGATCTAATGGACATATCTGAAGAGGAAACTAGTGATATAGAGAAAAATAACAGACAAAGAATAGAATGGATAAAACAAATAATGGCATTAGAAAAAAACATAACATTAGTGGATATTTTACCACATCAAAATGACAAGGTAGTGGAATCCTCAAACAGGAACGAACCTGGTGAGATTTCTCTTCTTGCTAAATTAAATTGCAACTATGGAAAGGAATATGAATTTAACCAAGAGGTGAATATAAATCCTAAGCCTTTACAGATTATTCCTAAATAGATAGAGACTATTTTGGGAGGGGCAATCAGGAAAACCAGAGTAATATCAAGTATTTAGATAAAACTATAGACAATAATCCTAATGATGACTTAGATGAGAATGAGATAGAAGAAATTAATGAATTCTTAGGATTAAATCATGATTCTAAGGATATGCTCACTCTCAAAGTTATTGAATAAATGAGCATCAAAGATCTTAACCTGGGTTCCAACATGGTTCCTAAATCTGAAAAGAGCAAGGAAAGGAAATTAGGACTAGGTTTCTCATCTGATGGGATAAAATGTCCAGATTATCCAAAAAATTCACTCAAGAGGGGTAGAAAATCCCTTACAGAATTAAGATGAAAAGATGTATCACCTTTAGGAATGGATAAAATCACATCAATTACGAATGTAGGGAAGGGGAAGTACCTTCCCAAGGTGCCATGAAAACAATTTCATGGAATGTTAGGGGTTTAAATGCCCCTAACAAACAACGCCTTCTTAAGAGGAGTTTATCTTCTTTAGAGGCACTCCCTTTTTTAATACAAGAGTCTAAATTAGGGCAGGAAGGTTTCACAAATCTTAGCAAAAAGTTCGGAAGGAGCACAAGGGGTATTAGCCTTTATATGGAATCCAAGGTTTATTTCTCCAACTTTCTTGGCTTCCAATTCTCATTGGATGGCTGCTAAGATCAAAAAATTTAGGAGTAGCCTAGACTTTATAATAATTAACATATATGGCCCTAAATTCTTACATAAAAAAAGAATAGTATGGAAGGAAATTGATTCCTTCATCCAAAGCTATCCAGATATGAATCTTTTTTTAGGTGGGGATTTTAACTCTATCTTAGATATTAGAGAAAAATTGGGTGGTTCTAAGAGTATTACTCAAACAATGATAGAATTTAAATAACGGATACAATTGATTCACGAGATGGATATTCCCTTGGATAATGGCACATATACTTGGTCAAATAGAAGAATTAAGTCTGAATTGATCACTGAGAAATTAGATTGGTTTATTTATATTGGGGATCTAACTAAATTAAGTGTGTGCCTTAAATCCAAATCGCAGCACACTCAAGATCAGATCATTACCCAATTAACTTAACTTTAGAAGAAGACCTAGCACCCAAAAATAATCCCTTTAAATTTGAAAAAATGTGGCTTAAAGATGAGGATTGTATGCTTAAGATTTAAGAATGGTGGAAAGAAAAAAACTTTAAGGGATCTAGAACCTTTATTCTAAATGCAAAACTTAAACACTTAAAACATAGATTAATTGAATGGGACAAAACCCATTTTGGAAATATATTTGATAACAAGGAAACAATAGAGAAAAACATAGAAGAATTAAACAAGGTTATTCTTAGATATGGGATGAATATAGAAACCTATAAAGAGGAAAAAAACTGGTAAGTAGCTATGAAGATATATTGGCAAAAGAGGAATCGTATTGGAAACAAAGATCCAGAGAAGTATGGTTAGCTGAAGGAGACAAAAATACCAATTGTTTCCATAATAGCTCTAAGGCCAAACACAATTTTAATAGGATCACAAGTATTAAGAAGGGAGATGGTACTCTACTTGAGAATCCAGAGAGCATTGCAGAAGAAGCAGTTAATCACTTCGAGGACATTTTAAATAATATGGAAGGCTCGAACAGATTGGCACAAACTAGGATTTTAAAAAACATCCCTAGTATTATTACTAAGGAACACAACAAAATATTAAATTCTAAATTTACTAAATATGAATTTGATTATGCCTTGAAACATCTTCATCCTGACAAATCCCCTGGTCCTGATGGTTTTCCTACTTTTTTCTATCAACAATGCTGGATTTTTATTGGGGATGAGGTAGTCTCGGCATTAGAGGGCATGAGAAACTCAAGAAGGATACTCCAAGAAATAAATAACACTTTTATAGCATTAATACCAAAAAAGTGAATTCGGTTATTTTTTATGATTACAGACCCGTATCTCTATGCAATACACTATATAATCTATTAACTAAAACTTTGGCTAATAGGTTAAAAAAGTTCCTGCCTATGCTAATCTCTGAAGAACAATTTGGTTTTATTCTTGGAAGATCCATATTAGATGGGGAATCATTGCACAAGAAGCCATGCATACCATCCAACATAAACATACCCTTATCATGCTTATAAAGCTTGATATAAAAAAAGCTTATGATAAAGTTGATTGGAGATTTCTATGTAAATGTCTAGAATCCTTTGGTTTCTCTAGACAATGGATTAACCTATTCTTCGAATGCATCTCTGGACCAAAGATGTCAATAATGGTCAATGGTAACCCAACTGGTTTTTTTAATATTACACAAGGTATTCGACAAGGTGATCCACTATCTCCTTTTCTCTTCGTTATTATGGCAGAAGCCCTAGGAAGAACCCTAACTAAAGCAAATAATGATAATATGGTATATGGCATCAAGGTAACTAAGGAAATGGAGGCACGTACACATCAACAATTTGTCGATGATAACCTCCTCTTTGGCAGGGCTAATGTAATGGAAGCTAGAGCAATTAGAAATAACCTAAATTTGTATTCTACTGCATCTGGACAACAAATAAATAAAGAGAAATCTGGGATTTA
This sequence comes from Thuja plicata, assembly GCA_018584345.1. NCBI lineage: Eukaryota > Viridiplantae > Streptophyta > Pinopsida > Cupressales > Cupressaceae > Thuja > Thuja plicata. The sequence goes on from MU226309.1 coordinate 1,044,459, forward strand.
TTTTCTAAACACACCTACTTCTAACCAACAAATAATGTGCAAGATTCTAGAATATAATATAGGGGGATTCCCATGCAAATACTTGGGGATCCCCTTGGATAAGGGTAACAGATCAACAAATTTATGGAATAATGTGGTAGAGAGTATTGATAAAAAGGTTGAATCATGGAAAGGAAAATGGTTAACAAGCATTGGAAAAACAACTATGATCAAATATGTTCTCACTGCTATTCCTATTTATCAGATGATATGTCTTAGTATGCCCAAAGTATAGAAAAGGAAATCAATAAAAAACTAAAGAACTTTTTCTGGCAATGATCTAACGATGAGAAGAAATTAGATTTAATTGCTTGGGATAAGATATGTAAACCACTGGAAGAAGGGGGTTTAAATGTAAAGAATATCAAACAAAAAAACATAGCTTTAGGATCTAAACTAGTATGGAAAATTTATAGAGACCTAGAGGCAAAGTTGGCCAAAATTCTTAGATTTAAGTACTTAGATGGTAGGGATCCTTTAAGCATCTTCAGACATAAATCCCCTCCTACAGGTTCACAGATTTGGAATTTCATATTGGAATGTCGGAATGTTATTTCAGAAAATATAACTTGGGATATTGGTAATGGTATTAAGGCTCTATTCTGGGAAGATTCTTGGAATGCATGTCCACCTCTTTGTACCATTCTTAATAATGATCCAGAAATAGACCTTATTAAGCATAAAAGAGGTATATATGTGAAGGATTATATAGAGGTAGATGATAATAATCCAGCTTTGGGTTGGAAATGGAAATCCTTTAATGACCTTGGATATTCAAAATATTTTAGGAGTAAATTAGAACAAATCATAAAGAGTAGGAAATTGAAGTCGTCAAATGATCTAGATAGAATAATCTGGGCCAATTCCAAAAGTGGAGGATATAATACTAAATATGGGTATAATTCCTTGTATAAATCAGAAGAAACTCATACTACACTACCTATAGACTTATGTTGGAGCAAACATTGTTTGCCTAAGGTTGGTATGTTTACATGGGTTGTAGTTCAACATGGGATTATGATGGCGGAATGGTTCCAAAAGATAGGTTATAATGGACCATCGAGGTGTTCTTTCTGTGAGAAAGAGTGTGAATCTAGTTATCATCTTTTTACTAATTGTGATTATTCATACAAGTGTTGGTCATGGTTTGCCAACAAGTTAAGGTGGAAAACTGCATTCCCCAATAAACTGGTGGATATCCTTATATCCTAGCCAAGGAAGATGGACTCTGGATTATATAGGAAAATATGGAATTTAACACCTTCCATAATAATATGGGAATTATGGAAGGAGAGGAACATAAGGATATTCAAGGATAAAGAATTAGATTTAGAAAAATTGTTAAATAAAATCGAAGCTGGTATAGTAGAGGTAGTGAATAATCGCAATATGACAGGGAGGAAAGATATGGTTTTTCCCATAACAATGATAAAATAAGGAAATTATGGTATGGGTTAAAAATTCCTCCCATTGTTGGCCAACATGATGTTGATAAGGGAGCTTTGAGGCATAATTGTGTATTGAAACCCCCATGGAAGGTTGGTTCAAATTAAACTTTGACGGGGCTTCTAAAGGAAATCCAGGTAGAGGTGGAACGGGTTACTGCATTCATGATGAGTTCAGAAAATTGATTGCATCCAAATTATCCTTCTTAGGATTTGCAACGAATAATGAGGTTGAAGGTAATGCCTTAATAGAAGGGTTATTGTTATGCAAAAGATTAAATATAGATAAAATATAAATAGAAGGGGATTCATCCTTGATTATTAATGCCATCAGAATGGGGAGTACACAAAATTGGAAACTTAATGGGATAATCAAGAGAGGTATGAGCATATTAGCATTATTCAAACAATATAATGCTAAGCATACCTAGAGGGAAGGTAACCAAATTGCTGACCTTCTAGCTAATAAAGGTGTGGAAGGTAGGAATGAAGAGGTAATAGTGGGAACAAATTAAGGAGTGCAAAAGGAGAATATTAAAGTAACATAGAATAGAAACTATAGTTCAAATAGAGGGGAGATTATTAGAACTTACTAACAATACTATAAATAGTTTTATTGAGGCAATGGAGGAACAAAAGTTCATTTTATCTCTTCTTGAATATTAGGTTAAATATTAAATAAAATAATATAAACAAATTACCATTAACATTAAAATATTGAAGGAAAGGAATTGACAAAATAAAGAACACCAAAAGTTTCATTTCTCTATTTATCAATAACACGGACTTATCTTAAGTAGGGCTATACAAGGAAGCCAAGTATTAAAACAAGGTAAGGTTATCTTATAAGAAGACCGATGGCTACAATAATAAAATTGAGATGCACTAAATCTCGGATAGCCTTTGATGGTAAGATTACTATCAAAAGAATCAAAAAGATGATGCTAGCTACTTATGATATAACTGTAAGGGTTGTCTACATCATTATGGGGAGTGAATTTATTGAGAATGATAATAGTCACAGGGTAAACTCGGACATCCCAACGAGGTTTATTGCTTCAGCTCTACATGTCGATCCTGATATTTGGGACATTGGGAGACTGTGAAGGAAAGTTTTTAAAAGAAAATATCTTGTTGATCTTAATAAGATAATAACAAGTATTAAAGATGATTTAACAATCCCTAAACATAGAGATCATCAACATTACAGAGGAATTTATAGCAAAATCTCAACCTCTCCTATAATGATGGTTAAGGACAGAAACAGATATATTACAAAACTGCCAACTATAAGGAGGAATTTAGGTTTTCTGTTTATTTTTATGCATATCAGAATTACAAGAGAACCGCACTGGTTTGATAAATTTGTAATAGAGGATGAAGTGGGACTGTGTATTCATTGTGATGAAATGTATGAAGAAGAATGAATAATAAAATCTATGTATATTCCTGCTTTACTAAAATTCTAGAAGTTAAAAAGAATTGCATTCTTAATGAGAAAATAAACAGTCATTTATGATTTAATGAATATATAAGATATATGTATATGTTAATGTGTGGAATTTACCCATATATTTATATATAGATATGTTCTCATATATACGAAAAGATATAAATGGGTTTTTGTTTTCCCCTTATGAATGACAATATTAATTAACCAAGTAAACTTTAAAAGAGCAGGGGTCTTAGAGTGAACGAAACAAGAAAGAGTAGAATGACAATCAATAAATATCAATAATGATTAATAAATGAATAACTATTAGGGTAAGTAATCATGAAACTCAAAAATTGGGGTATACACTTCTAAAAGCATATCGGGATTAAATTTTGCAGAGATAATATGTGAGAGAATAATTAAATAATAGGCAATAAATCCCTACCATATCTTTAATCATTAAAATATCGCAATTATTATTACAGCTAACTCAAATGGTAATCAATACACAATTAATAAAGTTAATGGGGTTACTGAGTTATGGAAGAATAACACACAACATAATCTTTTTTGAAATCACACTCTGTCTATAAATTTAAACAGGGAAGTTTTCATCTGCACCGTAATTAACCAAGAGCTCATTGATAAGTTGTATAGTATTGAGTTAATTCTTTGTGTTTATCTTTAATAGATATAGACTAATCTGGGTGTCTGTAATACATAAATGTACACCAATGTTCAAACTTTCCATGTCAAACAAACCAAAGATATGTCTTTCCTAAGCAAGATTACACCAGAGCGGTGGAATAAAAACCTAAAACCCATGGATGATATGGCCAGAAGGGCTATTGAACGGGTGGTAGGCGATGCAAATTTTGACTATAGTTTTACATTACGAACCAATGGAGACATTGTAGGGGTTTTTATATTATGTTTACTAAGAGTTGGGTATAGTAAGGCGAAAACCATAGAATTGTGTAGGAAGCTCTTCATAAACAAAATTTTAGGTGGTTTGGAGGCAGTGGTCAGTAGTATCAATTTTAGGCAGATGGTTCCATATCCCGAAGATTATATGAAGGAGGCCATAGGGAGTCTTGAAGATGACTTTAAGTTACCTCGTAGGTCATGCCTAGTGTTTAAAGATCTAGAAGCCTTTGACAATCACTGGGAAGAGATTAAGAGAAATCTTTATCTCAATAGTATGGAAGCATGTCAGGATTTCATTGGAGCCCAACTGGCTTCTCCATTATTTTGAAGCGGAGGGCTTCAATGTTCCACCTTCGGTCAATCAGATTAATATGGAACTACTGCAGAATGACCCACCTATCTTCATCAAAAAATGATGGTTAAGCAGAAGTCTAAGTACCAAAGATGGAAAACGACAAGAGGCGGAAGCAGATGATGAAATCTTGATTCTCAAAAAAGTGAAGGAGGAGAATGAAATGTCATAGTCTGCAAATATGGGTCTTATAGTGGAATGGATAGAAAGGGTTATCAGACTGATAATATCTTTTAATTAAGCACTCCTCAAGTTATAATACCTTAGATATATATAGAATAGATGTGAGACTCATATCCTAAATAGTCTGTTTATTAAATATGAACATATGATAATGTTACTATGAATTGTTTCTTCATAATATCATGGTGAACAGTATATGGAGTTTCTTTTCATTCAAGGAACATATGTATTGTGATGTATATGTATATGTGTGTGTGTGTGTGTGTGTGTGTGTGTGTGTACACACACACACACACACACACACACACACACACATCTTTATATATGAATATATTTCCAGAATCTATTGATATTTATATCTATCCATATCGATGCACATAAATTTAAACTGATGGTGTGTGTATAGATCTAGATGGGGGTATAGAAGGATATAATATATGCAGGTCTTGATATTAAAACTGTACAATAGTAGAATAAGAAAAGGAACATATTGAAAGGAACATAATACAAAGTTATTAAAAATAGAGTTTTGTAGGTCAAGCTAAACATGTATAAACATATACATATAATAGGTACCCATAATATATGAAAAATATAGAAGACTTCATGATGCTAAGTGTTAGGTAGTAATATGGAAACATGATAAACAGGTTAATTATAACAAATAGAGGGAGGAGACAAGTGCATATAGAACTCTAAGAATATAGAGTAATATTCCTCTTGAGGTCAGTAACTATAGACAATATGAATATGACAAATGGAAGAAAGTGAATATAGGAATCTTACATTTAACCCTAAAAGACTGCAACCGCGGTATTTTTGATATATAAATCTAGGCCACTATACAAGATATATTTCAAAGACACCAGGAATATAGGTAGCTTAAGATGAAGGTTGTCATTGTAATATCTTATCTTGAAGTCGAAACATACTAGTATAGGATGACTTGAGGTAAGAAATTACTAGGATACCAGTATCTCACAACCACAATTTTCACTATTACAGGAGCATTAAATCACATATAAAATAGTATTTTAGAAGCTTAGATCAATGGACGATGCTAACAGACATATGTAAACATATTTAAAAACACACACATATAT
>MU226309.1:1070957-1092280 GCA_018584345.1 Thuja plicata
TATACTGACCTCTGCAGGGGATGTAATCTGCTATTGAGATATAGGAGTACTCAGGGATTTCATTATATAGTATTTTTAACATGCACAGGGACATTGTATGAGGATAATCAATGAGATATGATGTTTATCCTTCTCTGAAGATATATTTGCTGATTGGAACTTCCTAAACTAGGACGAGCTAAAACAAGGCTCAAATGTCTAGTTCATAGGTAATTTGCATGTGTGTGTGTGTGTGTGTGTGTGTGTGTGTGTATTTCTATAAATATATATTGGTGTTCATAAAGCAGTCAACTGTGATATGCATCTAAGAATGAGGATGTACATTTATCTTGAGAATATGAGAAACAATCGAGTGTTGTACTGGTATTTAGAAATGAATCAACGTATGTGGACTAACTTTACTCTAAAGATGAAACTGAGGAGTTTTAAGAATTCGCTGATAAAGTTTTAAGGCTAATGAATGTAGTCTGTCAAGTTTTTTTTCTTTATGTAGTTGTTGTATACAAGAACAGGACCGGTTGAAGCGGTTGCCTACAGGAACAACTTAAAATATGGATCGGTCAAGATAGGGATTAGAAGCCAATAAATGGTTTGTTCATAGTACAGAGCTTCATTTAAAAAAAAACTAGATCAGGGCAAAGGCATCAACATACTATTCAGAAAACTGAAGACTATAATATGTAACAGAGTATTCTTAGATATGCTCCTAGAATTAAAAATGGCTAGATCCATTTTCTTGTAAATGAGGGAATGCCCTCATAAGTAAATGTAATTCAATGATCCAGACCCCGATCCCGGGCTAGACTGGAGTTTTTCTTCTCAATTCTTTCCTACCAGTGCCTACAGTGAATGGAGACTATGTAAATTACAATTTATATTAATAAAATTTTGGCTACGACATTTTACCGATAAAAAAAAACAAAACAAAAAAATGACCTTTTTACTCTAACAGGTTTGGGTCTGTGAGGGGATTAAAAATTCCAATTTAAATGGTTTGAACAAATTTTGTAATAAAAAATATAGAGATGGAGTCTCGTTTCTTCCATTATTGAATAAAAAATCTGTTTGTTGTTCATTTTCATCTATCTTGTTGTTTATATTTCAGATTTGTATGTGTTTTGAGTGTTGATTGAAATATGTGAGAAGGGGGGGTTCCAACTTCACTACATCAGTGGTATCATATCCGAAAGATTTTGGGCATGTAGACATATTCATCAGAGGGAGGTAATTTGTGTCAGGATCAAGCTTGTGGGTGTCGTGAAAATGGATGCATGAAGAGCCCCACGTGGTTGAAGTAGAGTTAGAGCTAGAAGTGGAAGAATAAATCCTCCATATGTTACACATATTGATAATTTTAGAGCCCTCAATAGGCAGGTTGAAGCTATATAAGAAGAAATCAGGAGAGGGTTTTTTCAAGGGAGAGTGCCTGAAAGTGAAGATGATGAGACTAGAGAAACTTTAGAAGAAGAAGAAAATGTTGAAGATGAAGTAGAAAGAGAAACTCTAAATGATCCTCTTGTTAAAGCATTGACGAGGTTTGGGAAAATACCGAAGGCGAAAGTTCCTTTCTTCAATGGGAAGCTAGATCCAAAAGAGTTAATAGATTGGATATATGATAGGGAAGAGTACTTTGAGTTTGAAGAAGTAGAGGATCCAGATAAAGTGAGGTTTGCTAAAACCAAACTAAAAATGTATGCTAAAATTTGGTGGAAAGATGTACAAATTGGAAGAGGAGGAAGAGGAAAAAACAATATTTGCAAATGGGATAAAATAGTCAAAAATGATGAAGAGATAATTTATTCCTATTGATTATGAGTTAGATTTGTTGAGGAAAATACAAAGCCTAAAACAAGAAAGTAGGACGGTGAGAGAATATACGAAGGAATTTTGCAACATTCTAATCAGAACAAACCATTCTAAAGTAGACAAGGAAAAGATAGATCGTTACATTAGTGGGATAATACCAAGCATTTAATAAGAGTCAAGTGTTATAATAATTTATACTAGGAAGGATGCATTCCAATTTTGCTCTAAAATTTGAAGAAAGGACAAACAAAATTTTTGGGAATAAGCAAAGAAGAAGAGGTCAAGGTGAAAAGAAAGAGGGGAGATCATACAAAGATTGGGATGAGAATTAAAATTAGAAATATGAATACCAAGGAAACATCAAGAGTTGGAGGAATGATGACACTTATAACACAAAAGATCAAAGTTTAAGAGGTAGAGGAAGATCGAGTAGAGGCTTTGGAAGAGGAACTTTTAGAGGAACTTGTTACAAGTGTGGTGAAGAAGTCACAAGGTCTATGAATACCTTAATTAAGGTGAAAACCCAAGAAGGGGGACTAAAAATCATAATATATCAATGAACATCAATGAAGAAGAAGTATATCCAGAATGGTAAAATGAAGCTGAGAAAGGAGAATTCCTAGTAAAAAGAAGAGCCTTGGTAAGTGAAAACAACGAACTTGATAAGAGAGATAAGTTGTTCAAGACAAGGTGCAAGTGTGAAGGAAAATTTTGTGATGTCATCATTAACAATGAAAGCTCTGAAAACCTTGTATATGAATAAATGACAAGTAAGTTTAATTTTGAGAGGAAGAATGATGCAAGATCTAGGGTATGATAAGGAAAGTTAAACACTATGTCCTTCCCACTCTCCCAAAGGGGTGTTCACACACCAACCCACTGAACCTAGGTCTTACACATTTAATAAAAGTTCACAAAACAATCACACAAAACTCCAACAACACCTTGACAAGATTTCAATACTAAATTCAAGGTTTGTAATGTATCTCAACAATCCATACTTATGAAATCAACATCCAAATATTAATACATAGGACCCTAAGTGACAACCAGAGTTGTAAGTGTTAAGCCAAGTTTAAAAGGGTCCTATTAAGCCTAATAAGACATGTTACCACCATTAAGAAAGTCTAGGGTATCCTTGAGATATGTGTTCGACAATCAAGCCTTCAATTCCTTGTAGCCATGCACAGAGGGTTTAATGGACATAACTTCAATACTTCACACTGGACCCAGGGAACTAATCATAGTTTTGAGTACCCTTTATGGATTAATAACAATCCCTAAATCCAAGGGTTTTGAAGTGAAAGCGAATGGGCTTGAACATCACATAATCACACAGTTCTAATTGATAATTAAGTCTCCATTAACAAAGGAAGTACCCCAAATACTTAAGGGTAGATGAAAATAAGAATTGGACTGAAATTGGGATGGTCCCAAACTCCTCCAAATCTAATGACAAGGTCTGACTCAACCCCAACCTCATGGAAGTCACTGGTGCACCATTCTAGTTACTAGTCGCCACATAGAGATGTCGACCATTCTTTACTCAAAACATGCTCCAACACTAATTTCCCTGCAAACCAGCTTATAAATCATGTAGTCCACATGTAGACCTCTCATTTCACCAAGGATCATAATTTTCCAAGGGTGGACATGAGAGGAAAAAAAAATAGTGAGTAAACCCTATTTTTGGAGGGTTTCATACCAGCGAACAAAGAAAATGCTCAAACTTACAAACCATAGATCATCAAGACCTCAAATCAAATTAAAATGAAAGGTAACTCAATAATTCTTACTTCCCAATTGGATTCGAGCCCTGGTTTGACTATATAGGTCCGTACCTAAAGTTGCAATTTGACTGTTACAGGAAAATCAGTTATTTTATTGATTCAAAGAGAAAAATTACATCCTCGTCGCTTTCCACTCATCTGAAAGGGATATGAAATATTTCCCCAAACTATAGGTCCATCGGGGAAGTCATTTAGACTTTACAACAAAAAGATGTAAATGTTGTCAAAGTTGCTTGACATCTTTTGACAACATTTTGCAAAGTTGCACAAAAGATGCAATCTTGTTGCAGAAAGTGAACCTAAGGTTCCTAATATAGTTAAAACATCCTAAGAACACAAAATACCCAAATCCTAAACTCTAGGGACCCATTGACCAAAAGGTTGACCAAGTGGCTTATGAATGCCAATGTTGGAACCATGCCTTACAATTGGGTCAATGAACTAAAGATGATACCCTTAGGACTTAGGCATCCTTAAGACCCCCTAGGAGTCACATTTTGATGAGATGTTAATGTTGTTGCAGTGGTTGATCCTGCACCATACTCCCCATGAGTTTTAGAACTCAAGTTCCCACTTGAGTCAAGTTGATCAATGGAAGTTCCATGTTGTTTAACCCGGTCTTCAGTCATCCAAGTAGCATCAATATTGGGGAGGAATTTCCACTTAAAAAGCTATTGCATATATGTTTTCAACCTGGTCTGTCTGAGGACTTTGGATTCCAAAATTATCTCCATTTGCACTGGTTGGCTAGGAGGTAGATTTGGCACAACATCTAAAGTATTTGAAGGACCTAAGTTGTTAGAAGTACCTGCATCATCACAAGATACATCAACTTTATAAGAGGTTAGATCAACAATGTTAAAAATTGGAGAAATAAACAAGGTAGGGGGAAGAGTTATTTCATAGGCATTTTCTCCCATTTTTTACAAAATTGTGCATGGGAAAACTCTCTTCATGTGGAGTTTGGAGTATCTGACTTTTGGTAACCTCTCTTTCCTCGTGTATGCCCAAACCTTATCCCCCATTTGGAAATGGAATTCTTTTCTCCTTTTATCTGCCTACTCCTTGTACTTTTGAGTTGTCTGCAGTAGTTTGGTTTTTACTTCATGTTGAACTTGGGCAATGAGTTCTGCCAGTTCTTCTCCCTGAGCACTGATCTTAAAGTCTAAAGGTAGGTCTATCAGGTCCAATGGGAATCTTGGGTGCAAACCATATACTGTGTAGAAAGGTGTTTTGACAGTGGATCTATTTAGAGAATCATTAAATGCAAACTCTGCTTTTGGGAGGTTGATATGCCAACTTTGGTTATGCTACTTGGTTAAACATCTAAGAAGGTTCCCCAATGATCTATTCACCACTTCTGTTTGGCCATCAGTTTGTGGGTGATAGACAGAGCTATAGGTTAAGTTTGTCCCCAATTTCTTGTGGAGTGTTTGCCAAAAATGTCCTTGGAACTTAACATCCCTGTCTTAGACTATTGTCTCTGGTATTCCATGGATCCTAACAACTTCTTTGAAGAAGAGATGAGCAATGTGGGAGGCATCATTTGTGCTTTTGCAAGGGAAAAAATGCACCATCTTACTGAATCTTTCTACAATCATAAAGACACTGTCAAATCCATGTTTACTTCTAGGAAGGCTCATTACAAAATCCATGGAGATTGACTCCCAAGGCCTGTTAGGAATTGGCAAAGGTTGGTATAATCCCTGATTAGTGGATACACCCTTATCTTGCTGACAGATAGTGCATGCTTCCACAAATTTATTGATATCATTAGCCATCTTAGGCCAAAATAAACTCCTCTTGATCTGGTATGTGGTCTTATCTATGCCAAAGTGACCACCCATTCCACTACAATGTTTTTATTTGGTGATTTTTAGTCTCGTAGAACACCTAGGTATGCAAAGTTGGGAAACTTGAACTAGAGGTCATTCTGAATAAGAAATTCAGAGAACTCAGTGTGATATTTTCCTACAATTTGAGAACACACCTTGAATGCCTCTCCAAAATCTGGATCACCTGAATATAGATTCTTCAGAGCATCAATCCCAATGCTTTGTAATTGCACTTCTTCAACCAAAACAACTCTTATGTTGAGGGCATCAACAAACTTGTTTGCTTGAACTTTCTTGTACTTCAATGTGAATGTGTATGCCTACAATTGTTCCATTCACTTTAAATGCTTGACACTTAGTTTTTCCTCATAATTTAGGAAACAATGCATGATTGTCAGTATAGACAACAAATTCTTTTGGTAAAAGGTAGTGTCTCCATTTTTTAAGAGCCTGCACTACTACATACAATTCAAGGTCATATGTTGAGTATCTTTTCTTAGCATCATTTATATTTTTATAGAAGAAAGCTATAGGTTTCCCCTCTTGGCTTAAGACAACACCAAAGGCTAGGTTACTAGCACCTGTCTCCATAGTAAACACCTTCCTAAAATCAGGTAAGTAATCAAAAGCATTGTTAGCATCATTTATCCAAGCAAACTTAGTTTTCTTACCACCCTTGATGGTGTCTAGCATAGGATCACATACATGACTAAAGTTCTGTATAAAATTAAAAGACCATGAAAGCTCCTTACCTCACCTTGATTTCTTGGAGTGGGCCAATTGACAATGGCCTCCACCTTACTAGGATCCATTTTTAATGTTCCTTCTGAGATAACAAACCTAATAAAGGTAAGTTCCCTTTGCATGAAGGTACATTTCTCCAAGTTGATGATGAGCTTGTGGTCATGAAGTCTCTTTATCACTTGCTCCAAATGGTTTAGGTGTTCTTCCCTACTGCTGCTAAATATTAATATATCATCAAGGTAGATAACAAGAAATTTGCCAATGCAATCAATGAAGATTTCATTCACGAGTCTCATGAAAGTGCTTGGGGAATGTCTTAGCCCAAATGGAATTACAAGCCATTCAAATAACCCCTCAGTGGTCTTAAATGCAGTCTTTCATTTGTCTCCTGGCCTGATTCTTATTTGATGGTATCCTGACTTTAAGTCTATTTTGGAAAAGTAACAAGCAGTCCCAAGTTGATCAAGAAGGTCTTCAATTCTTGGGATGGGGAATCTGTACCTGATTTTTATTTTGTTTATAGCCCTACTATCACTGCATAACCTCCATGTTCCATCCTTTTTAGAAAATAGAAGGAACTGCACAAGGACTGAGACTTTTTTGCATTAGGCCTTTGGCTAGCATTTCTTGGACTTGTTTAGAGATATATGCATTCTAATTTGGAGTCATCTTATAGGGTGCCTTGTTTGGTAATGAGGAGCCTAGTATGAGATCAATTTGATGAGTGATATCTCTAAGGAGTGGGAGGGAAGAGGGTAGATCATTTGCTATAACATCACTGTATTTGTTTAGCAACTCCTTGACCTCTACTGGTATGGGTGCTAGCTTATCATATTCTTCCTTCTCCTTGGGCTTCATGATCAGTATGAAACTTTCCTCTTCTGATTTTCTTAATGTTTTTAACATTTCTTTCTCCCCTATCATGATTACAATGGGTTCCTTCTCTGATTTTTTATCAGGCAGTGGCTTCATAGTGAAGTTTTTTCCATCTCTAATGATAGTGTAGGTGTTTTCCTATAGTTATAGGTGGCATCCATTTCATATTTCCATGGTCTCCCAAGTAGAAGATGGCAAGCATCCATCTCTACAACATCACACAAAACCTTATCCTTGAAATCTCCTAGATAAAATTCTACCATAGCCTATTCAGTGACTAGTATTTTTTGTCCTTTAGTGAGCCAAGAAACATTATAAGGGAAAGGATGTGGTGTTTTATTTAATTCTAAATTCTGTACCATTTCATTAGAAATCAAATTCTCTGTTGAACTAGAGTCTATTAACAAGTTACATACATTTCCTTGGCATCTGATCCTTATTCTGAAAAGGTTCTTCCTTTGGGGTGCTTCTTGAGTGTGTGGTACTTGCAAGAAGGCTTGTCTCACCATTAGGACTATCCCTTCTTCAACTTCAAGTTCTTGGTTGTCTTCTTGGACCAACTATGTTCTTCTCTCACCTTGGTTATTATTCCTCTTCTCAGGGCATCTCCCTACATGGTGGCCTAACTGATTATAGTTGACACTCCTTAGGGGTTCATTTGTTCTTACCCTACCCCTTCCAAAAGGTCTCATGCCTCTATAGCCTCCTCTATTACTTGACTCTCCTTGGTCTCTTCCTCCTTGATTTTTTTCCATGGGTCTATCATTGCTTGATTGTCCTCTAACCCATGTATTTCCCCTTCCTCTAAAATTTTTGCTAGGGTTGTTGTTACCTCTACCCCTAGAACCTTGATCTTGTCTTATTTTGAATTTGTCTTCAAATTTTAGTGCTAATTCAAAGCACTATTGGACTGTAGTTGGAGAGCACAAGCTCAACTCATCCTGGATATTTATCCTTAATCCTTGCATATATCTTGCAAGCTTGACACTTTCTGGATCTACCAACTTGGATTTCATGGAGAGCTTACAAAATTCTTCAGTGTACCCTGAGACATCCATTTCTTTTTGTCTCAAACTCTATCTTTTCTTATAAAGTTGCACTTCATAATCTTCTGGCACATAAGCCTCCTTCAATAAGGCCATCATCTTCTTCCACATGCCCATTGGATTCTTATCCATCTTCACCCTCTCTTCTTGAGTGAAGTTCCACCAAGTTAGGCCTGACCCCTTTAACTTGGACTTTGCTATTTTCTCCTTTTCGTGTTCTAGTATCTCCTCACAATCAAAGAAATTAGTGAGTGCATCTATCCAGTCCATGACTTCTTCTGCATCCATCTCTCCATTGTAGACAGGTAGATCAAGCTTAGTGTCCACGGTTATCCTCTCCATAGACTTCAAAGACTTCACAAGTAGCCTATGGTCTGCATGGATCTCCTCTTCCTCCTACAAAGGGGCTTCTTCATCACTCCCCTCCTCTTCCACTCTAGAGTTACCACCACTTCTCTTGACTTGTTCCTTAAGCCTTTCCATCTCCCGCCTCATCCATTTCCTTTCTACATCATGCTCCTTCACCACTCTTAGTAGTTTTGCATTATTCATTCTATTTGGAATTTCACTATCTTCTCCACCATCTAACATGATTGCAACTTGAATCAGTCCAAAGATCCTTAATCTTCTGTGATACCACTTGATGCAAGATCTAGGGTATGATAAGGAAATTTAGACACTATGTCCTTCCCACTCTCCCAAAGGGGTCTTCACACACCAACCCATTGAACCTAGGTCTTACACCTTCAAGAAAAGTTCACAACACAATCACACAAAACTCCAACAACACCTTGACAAGATTTCAATACTAGATTCAAGGTTTGTAATGTATCTCGACAATCCATACTTATGCAATCAACATCCAAATATTAATACATAAGACCCTAAGTGACAACCAAAGTTGTAAGCATTAAGACAAGTTTACAAGGGTCTTATTAAGCCTAATAAGACATGTTCCCACCATTAATAAAGTCTAGGGTATCCTTGAGATATGTGTTGCACAATCAAGCCTTCAATTCCTTGTAGCCATGCACAGAGGGTTTAATGGACATAACTTCAATACTTCACACTGGACCCATGGAACTAATCACAATTTTGAGTACCCTCTATGGAGTATTAACAATACCTAAAGACAAGGGTTCTGAAGTGAAAGGGAATTGGCTTGAATATCACATAATCAGACACACCTAATTGACAATTAGGTCTCCATTAACAAAGGAAGTACCCCAAATACTTAAGAGCAGATGAAAATAATACTTGGACTAAAATTTGGATGGTCCCAAACTCCTCCAACTCCAATGACAAGGTCTGACTCAACCCCAACCTCATGGAAGTCACTGTTGCACCATTCTGGTTACTAGTCACCACATAGAGATGCCGACCATTCTTTACTCAAAATATGATCCAACACTGATTTCCCTACAAACCAAATTAGAAATCATGTATTCCACATTTGGACCTCTCATTCTGCCAAGGAACATAATTTTCCAAGGGTGGACATGAGAGGAAAACACAATTTAGTGAGTAAACCCTATTTTTGGAGGGTTTCAGACTAGTGAACAAAGAAAATGCTCAAACTTGAAAACCGTAGATCATAAAGACCTCAAATAAAATTAAAATGAAAGGTAACTCAATAATTCTTACTTCCCAATTGGATTCATTCCCTGGTTTGACCGTACAGGTCTGTACCCAAAATTGCAAGTCAACTGTTACAAGAAAATCAGTTATTTTTATTGATTCAAAGAGAAAAATTACATCCTCATTGCTTTCCACCCACCTGAAAGGGCTATGAAAGATTTCACCAATGGTTACAACCATATTTCAAACTATATTTCCATTGGGGAAGTCATTTAGACTTTACAACAAAAAGATGTAAATGTTGTCAAAGTTGCTTGACAACTTTTGACAACATTTTGGAAAGATGCACAAAAGATGCAATCTTGTTGTAGAAAGTGAACCTAAGGTTCCCAATATAGTTAAAACATCCTAAGAACACAAAATACCCAAATCCTAAACTCTAGGGACCCCTTGACCAAAAGGTTGACCAAGTGGCTTATGAATGTCAATCTTGGAACCAGACCTTACAATTGGGTCAATGAACTAAAGATGATACCCTTAGGACTTAGGAATCCTTAAGACCCCCTAGGAGTCACATTTTGATAAGGTGTTCATGTTTTTGGAGTGGGTGATCCTGTACCAAAGAATTACCCAAATCCATATTGGATAGTATGACTGCAAAATGACAAGAAACAATTGGTAAATGAACAATGTTTGTGTAAGTTTAATATATATATACTTTGATGAATTTTTATGTGACATAATACCTATGGATGCATGCCATATGTTATTAGGNAGGAATTTAAATTTGATAGGAAATCCATACATGATGGATAAACTAATGTTCACTCATTGATTACGAATGGGGTTGTTGAACATGCCAAATAACTGAGGGGGGGGGGGAATCAATTATTTACAAACAATTTCTTCAACTTTTACTGGACCAGGGTAATTACTTAAACCAATCAGAAACTTATAACATGTATAAACATGAAAGCACAAAACCATCAAAACAATGAACACCAAAATTTACATGGTAACTCAAACTGGGAAAAACCACAAAGAAGCTAATTCTCATGAAATGAACACCAATAAAGGTGACACTGGTTAAGGTGATTTTTTTCAAGGGCTCACTGCCAATTTGCTCACTATAGGTTGGCTCATTTTTGGTTGGGCTAACTACCCTAAAATACAAAAGTGGCTAACTGCCAATACATTAGGCTCACTACTAGAATATAAGAAATGAGTTTGAATCCACCACTGTCACCGACACACTACAATAGATAAATGATATAATAGTCTTCTACTAATTGTATCAAATCGCATGAAATATCAATACACAGATCTTTCCTTGTCGGATTCACATTCACTTCGTGTATTACTCGCATTCAAGCATCGCCTCAACAACTGAGATTATTGCTCTCCTTATACTACTTGATGTCAAAAACCAAGTTGGCCTAAAGAGATTTGAAATAGGTCACGACAAAACATTCCCACAGTGGTAAGGAATGAAACGTGGACCACCTTGCTCAATACAACACGCTTCACACATATCAACATGCTACACAATCTCTGGGACCCTTTGTACCAACAAATAGAGATTTATACGTTACAATTCAAATGCATCGATTGAAGCACAACAGACACGTCTAAGATAAGACCGAACCAAAACAAATTTTCCATAGTATGTTGCACACCAAAATAGGACCAACATCGACATGGATAAGGAAAATTATTTAAAGCACGGTCTTTGATGAATTTTTTTACCGATACACCAAAATAACCAAACCAAATCTAAACCTCTTCTACGCATCAGATATGTTGACGCCATTGATAATCATTAATGACAACAATAATAATAACATAAAATTCACATACTAATAGGGGTTAGGCATAAGTTGAAACCCATGAGTAAGAATGATGAAAATGTATGTAAGAGATCATTGTTAAATGTTTGGTTAATGGAGTTAAAGAGTTAGTCATATAGGATAAAGATGAAGATTATGAATTGCTAATGCAAGTTGCAACAATGTTGATTGCATTCCAATAGGGCAGAATGACAGTTCTAGTGGAGAAGGAAAAAGATGTGAAATCTGATTTTTGTGAGAACATTGTTGAATTTGATTTGTTTAAGGATGATAGTTCATTGGTATAGGTGAGAATGTTGTAGCAAATAATCTATTGAAAGATAAATTTATAAATGAAGATAAAGATGTACATATGAAGGGTGGAATAATGGATGATCTCCTGCTTGAAAAAGTCATGGTTGAAGTTAAAGGTTTTGAAACTAATAGTTTGTTGTAGGATGGGAAAGAAGAATCCCTTGGCTATTTTTCTAACATTTATGTGGATGCAAAAATTTTTTTGCAGCAAAATAGAGTCTCTTGTAGGATGTGAAGAAAGAAGAACATAGTGTTGTAGGTGAGAAAATTGATGGACAAATTGTTGCAACAATATCAAGAAAAGAGGTAATGCATAAATTTGATTCTTTTAATAAAGAAGATGACTTTGAAACTTGTAATTTTTTAGAGTTTTCTAGTGCATATTGGTGGGAGTTGGATTATGTGAAAAGAGGGATAAAGAGTGGAAAAATGAAGGATGGAAGAGACATCAAAGTGCTGAAAATTTTGACAAAGCATATCAAGACAAATAAGATAGAGAAGTGGATTCAAAACATGCATAAGATTTATAAATGTTTATCAATTTCACTCATGAAAAATTTCAATCTACCGCGGGTGTTTGATGTAGGGGCATCCATGTGGAGGGAGTCCTATAAAATTCTAAAAACTAGTTATTGATGCATTACTTATTTCCTTTAGTTTGACCCCATATCTAGCAAGGAAACAAAGAGTGGAGGGAATAATGCAACAAGAAATAATGCGACAGGGAAGAGTGGTGGAATTTTTTTTTATAGGGACATTTATAGCTTATTTAGGGGTTTTGTTTTTGGGGCTGGGAAATAAAAATTTTGAGAGATTTTATTTTTGGTATTTTGGGGGCTATATCGTAGAGCTGAAAGGTTTGTTCCAGGGGAGGGAATAGTATTTTGTTGAAGGTCTAGGTCTATGAGGAGATCTGCAATTTTGATGTAAATAGTTCGAACAATTTTTGTAATTAGAAATGTAGAGATGGAGTCTCATTTCTTTCATTATTGAATAAAGAAATTAGTTTGTTCATTTTCATCAATCTTGATATTTATATTTCAGATTTGTATGTATGTTGAGTATTGATTGAGACATGTGAGAACGGGGTTCCAAACTCACTACATAAAAAAACTCGTTAAAGAACGAGAATGAATGAATAAATGAAAGATTTTAATAATGTTTGGGAGGCTGAAGCAACCTATGGGATCCAAAAAATAACAGACACCCTAGAATAGGATGCCGAAACCTTAAACAATTTATAACTTTTACTTTAAAACTATCCTTCAATAGTGAATTTTGATTACGAGGTTTGATGTTTAGTCTAGCAACGTTTCTTTAAATAGAGTATTTAAATTATTTTCTTTTAAAATATCCACATAGCTAGAATGAAAGTCATTGTATGTTGGACATTCGATGATAAAACATTGCTCTATCTCTAGACCACTTTGATATTGCAAAACATGCATATTCTCTTTTCCCATTCTTCCTTGGGTATCATTCATCAACATGTTTCACACCTCAAATGATGAGAACTAGTTCTCAAATGAGCTATAAGCATTTTTGCTCTCCATTTAATATTTAATCCTATATATGGTATTTGCTCATGGTCTCCCATGAGATTAGATTCATTGATATAGTAGACTTTTTTATGTCCGTTTTGTTTTGACCATGTGATACTCTTGAATTTTTCCGTCACAATCTTTCTTACATCTTCATTGATATCCATATACTCTTGTATGTTAACATCTCATTTTTCATCTATTTTTTGTTGTGCTTCATCCATGTGTTATTTCTTCTATCTAGTCTTTCCTCCACGATCAACTTAGGCCATTGATGTTTTTCCATATTTTGAGTTTTCTTTAGGTAAATTAACAATTGGGCCATTGTCGAAGCTTCTAAAGGGAAGGTGCCTATTTCCACTAATAAGATCTCATATGGAACAACAATTTTAATTTTGAGACTAATGATGATTAGATATTTTTGGATTCTCTCTACTTGCCACCATTTCTGATCTAACATGTTGTTGCCCCAACTTTCACATTTGTAGAGGATCACCAGGGTGACTAACAAACCAAAAAGCATTTTCTTGGTTTTCTAATCTCATAACTATGCATTCATACATCTATTTTGTGATGAATATAATACTTTCTAACCTCCTTGAATTCTTTTTGATTTACATATTTCCCAACTGAATTTATTTTGAAAATTGATCCCAAGATATTTGTACTCATTCACTGTCTCTAAAGCACCACCTTTGAAAAGGAAAGTGTTTTGCGTCTTCTTGTTTCTTTTCAAAGAGAAGATCATAACTTTAGTTTTGTTAGTGTTCACTTGCATCCCAAGTTAGATACAATCCACAACAAAATAAGTGGAATAATAATTAGATATAATCCATGATTGAAGAAAATAATTTAATCTTGCAAGATTAACCAATAATCATTACAACCCATTATGTTGATTGCCCAACATACCAAAGGGATACATCAACTTAAAATATAAAAGGAAATCAACTAAATAAGGAAGGTAACAAGGATGCTTTGATTCACACAAGTTTCTCACCATGACTAATTACGAAAAGACATTTTAGCACGAGAACACTCAAAATGTGGTGAATGAGAGTATCCACATAAAATTGATATAGGGGTGCAAGAAATAAAGTGACAGAAGAACAAAGAGAAATGTCATATTTATAGGAATTCCTGAAATTTCTTTATGTGAAGTTGTAGTTGTATCCAAGGAGGATTCCAACACGTATGCATGTCTCTTTAAATAAAATATTAGATGCGAGAAAATAAAATGATAGAAGAACAAAGAGAAAGATCACTTTTAGGAATTTGTGAAACTTATTTATGTGAAGTTGTAGTTACATCTAAAAAAGATTCCAAAATGCATGCATATCTAAACTTGATATCCATATTCACATACTTTGCTTCATTATCAATGAAGAAGATAATGGGCTAGTGGAAGATAATCAATGTAATTTGAAGGCAACAACCTTAAGGATAGGTCATTACGAAGAGATAAATTTCAAATGGATAATCGTTATTTAAAAAATGCTTATAGCTAAGGTCCACTGTGAAATTTAGATTGGCAAATATCATTAGCCATTAGAGTCGCACAAAAGATAAATATGTAACCCCATGTCCCTATGTGACTGCTTAACTCCAAATTCTACTTAAATTTAAGTAGGTAAAGTGTTCCCATGCATATTTTAAATGACGAAAAAATGATAAAATGATTTTTTCTTGTATTTTAGTGGAGCAGTGTATGCTTAAAAAATGGAAATAAGCATTGAAAAAAGGGGGGCTAGAAATAAGCAGCCACTGCTAATTGGGAATAAACATGACTCCACAAATTCTTTTCCCTCCTTTTATTTGTCTCCTATTTTTTCTCTAAATCATTTTTTATTAATGGTTTTATTTTAAAATGTTTAAGTTTAAAAAATAAGCCACAAAATTTCATAATCGTGGAGCCACCAGCTCCACAAATAGCTGCTAAAAGAATTGAGCAACAGTTGCCAGCCAAAATAAGTTTAGGGCAGGTCCCCATGCTGCTGCTTAGATTATTTATGCTAGCAACAACTGCTCAACTTTTTAAGGCACAATTTATGGAGCTGATGACCCCATGGATACAACATTTGCTTCTTATTTTTAAGTAGTCTTCATAAATATTATTTTTAAATTAAATTATTAGTCGTATTTTTGCAAATAATATCTTAAGACAAAATTACAGGCAAATAAAAAAAGATTAAATGACACGGTGAAAACACGTGTCACTTTTCTCAATAAGGTAGATAGATAATTTTTTAACGTCCATGAGGCTATACATAGCCTATGGGACATCAAGCAACTTAAGACAACTTCAATAACTCGGTTCTTTTCTTGTGCAAGTTGATGATGAGCACACCTAACTTCTCAATGTACTCCTCGTTGAATAGGTTATGCCAAGAGCTATAAGATATAGTATCCACAAATATTTCCTAGTTGTCCCTGTATGCTTCAACTTCTAAAATAAAGCGATGTTCGGTTTTCACTTTCCCAGAATTGCAAAACATGCAAATTCTCTCTTCCCAAGCCTCCTTTGGCCTCTTCCAACGCCCGATCTTACAACGAAGTTGACGAGAGTTGGTTTTCAGCTAAGCAATAAGAATTTTAGCTCTCCAAGGAATGTTGGCCCCTATGTACACTTTTTGGAGTTGATCACATACAGGGTTGAACTAATTGATATAATATATTTTCTTCCTTCCAATCCCATTTCCCCAATTTCTCTTGTAAAACTTCTCCATAACGAAGACCTTTATTTCTTTGTTATTTGTGGGGAACATATTGAATTGGATATTCCATTTACTCATCCACTTGATATTTTGTTGCATCCACATCTTTTTTTGTTTGCACAATATATCATTAAAGACAACTTTTGGCCATCTATCTCCTTCCATTTTTTCAATTCTTTTTAGATAGTTTACGAGGCGAACCATAGAAAGTACCTCGATAGGGGAAACCCCCATTTCACTTAGCATGATATCATATGGGATGATGCTTTTGATTTTAAATTTGCTTGTGATCAAACGTTTTTGGATCCCCTCGATTTGCTTCCATTGTGGTATTGAAGTGTTGCTGGACCATTATTCACTCCTATAAAGAACAACCGACACCACAAGAAGACCAAACAAGGTTTGAGTAATTTTCCAATCCCAAACCTCCGCTTCATGACACCTATTTTGAAGATCATAAAATGCCTTCCACCCACCTATTGTCCTTGTATTTCTGCAACCTTCCTAGCTTAGATTTTTGTTGAAGTCAATGTCGAGATATTTATACTCTGCAACTTCCTCAAGAACGCTGCCACCAAAATAAAACTTATGTTGATGCTATTTTTTATTATTAGAAAAAACCATTACTTTAGTCTTGTTGATATTGACCTGCATCCCCAACGTTCTGAAAAAGTGCTAAAGAGAAAACAAATATTCTTGCAAACCAAAGGCAAATTTGACAATCAAAATGAGATCGTCTGCATAGAGGAGCAACTTTATTACAAATTCACCCAACTGGATACCTTCACCATTTTGCATGGTTAACCACTCTTCAAGTTTATCAATATATAATCCAAAAAAAGTAGGAGATAGAGGACAACCTTGTTTGACCCCAATATCACTCCTAAAACATTCTGAAATGCCAGCTGAAGTTCTGATTTTGACTTTCACCTCTTCATACATCCTATGAACAACAACTCTGAGATGTGTAGGAATCCCCAATTCTTTCATCCTAAGCCAAAGCTTGTCCTCAGGGACAATGTCAAAAGCCTTTTTAAAGTCAACAAAATAACAAAAATCCTCCTCCTTTTTCTCCCACCCTTTTTTGATAATGTACCTCAGAGTGATACAACGATCAACCGTCGAGTGTTTTGGCCTAAAACCAGCTTGCCCTTTTGCATGTTTATGATTTTCTTCCGCCCATTTGCAGATCCTATTTTCTATCACACTGCCAAAATGTTTTGCAAAGAGAGGATTGATCATTATTGTCCTATAGTTGGAAGGATTGTTGACATCACCACTCTTAAAAAGTGGTATTGCAAGGCTGATTGTCCAATCTTTAGGAAACCCCTTTTGGCTGATATTGTTGAAGATTTCTGTAATGTGTGGTGCAAGGGTTTTCATACCCCACTTGAGATACTCTACTTGAAGCTCAACTAGGTCTTTTGCTTTACCAACACCAGACTTCTTAATACCCATCTCTACCTCTTGCACGGTGAAAATATTTGTTGCATTGTTGACCAAGGGTGGTTGGTCCAGTCCACCTTCTTGTTCATTGAGTTTCCTAGCATAGTCAAACCAGTGGGTGGCTGTAATATTATTTTTTGTTTGCTTCTTTCTTGGCTGGAGTTCTTTCCAAAAAAGTTTGGGGTTATTTCTACCTACGAAAATCAACTCCCCTCTCCTTGTGAACATAAAATCAGTTTTCTTCTTCTTTAGGATATGCTTATAGGATTTAATGTCAAGGTTTGTTTTATTTGACTCCCTTAGATTTCTCCTAGCCATGTTCCATTCCTTATTGAATCACGCATTAGCTAGAAAATAATTTGTTTCAGATTTTCTATTTTTTGTTCTCTTGCACTTTGAGAGAGCCTCGTGTATCATACTTGATAACACATGGCTATTAACAACATGCTTATGCATATGCTTCCCCCTACAAAGTCTCTCAAGTGTAGCCTTGAAGATGTCACCATTTTTTGAAGTCAAAAGAATTCTACCCTGAGAAGGAGGTTGTTTAGGGCATTGGTTTTTGCTCCAAGCTGCCTATCCTTTGCCCACAACAAATTTATGTACAACGGTCTATGATCTAATTTGAGATCCCATATGTGTTCCTGAATTACAAATTCCTCAATTCTCTCATACAAATTCTGCAAACAAATTGCATAATCAACCACACTTGCTCCGTTGTAGGTGTTGCAAGTGAAATTGCCCGACTTAGACCATCTAGCCAAACCATTGCAAATTATTAGATCAAAAGTGCCACATAGAGTGATCAATTCTTCCTCAAAATGATTGCAACCTTTAGCATCTTTCGAGACTCTTTCCCATTGATGTTTTCTCTTTTCTATGAGCCAAATAGGATTACTATTTTCTTTGGAGCTAAAAATACTAGTTTGGCAATTTGCTGCTCTAGCATTGAAATCTCCGACAAGAAGAACATCCCCACGAGGTGAAAAAACAACATCTTTCGTTAAGGCAACATAGGAGTCATTGTGATCCAAGCCACACTTTTTATAAGTTTTAGATACTTGTGGGGCAAAGTAACATGCTCAGATCTTGAGAAGACTACTTTTTTCCATGATTTTGAACCATATAAATTGNACAAGAAGAACATCCCCACGAGGTGAAAAAACAACATCTTTCGTTAAGGCAACATAGGAGTCATTTTGATCCAAGCCACACTTTTTATAAGTTTTAGATACTTGTGGGGCAAAGTAACATGCTCAGATCTTGAGAAGACTACTTTTTTCCATGATTTTGAACCATATAAATTGTTTATTAGAGTCTGCCTTTTCCAATTGAATGACACATCCTTCCCTTTATTTTACTAGAACCATTATGCCTCCATGACCTTTACCATTTCCCGCTGCCTCATTCCACACTGCCAACTCCCAGTAGCCTTCAAACAATGGAGTCCTACATCCTTCATGCTCATGTGTCTCTATGAGATAAATAATGGCTTTGCCTTCCGCAATAGGTCCTAACCCAGGTCCACGCCTCCAAGGATAATCTCTGCAATTCCAACACACTAAACTTAAGGAAGCTTGGGATGAACTTGATTGTTATTTGTTTTGACATGGAAGACTCAGAGTTGAGTTATTATCCCTATGAGTGAATGTTGATTTTGTCGTATAGTTGTTTACTAAAGAGTTTGTTGTCAAATATTTGTTGCCAGCTTGCTGCTCTACATTGGGACGGTGACCAAAATGAGCAATAATTGCTTTGCCATTGAACATCCAAGCCCTTTTGCCTTCATTTCTAGTTCTGATTTTTTTTCATTTCCATCCTTCTTTCTTCTTGCTGCCTCATAGTTAGATTCTCCTCTAAAAAGAAACGAGAACCCATCAAGAGCTATTTTTTGCTCAATAAATTTTGTTTGTCACGAATACTGGTCATAACCACCTTAATGGGCCTATCTCTCTCATTATATGATTTGCCAACCCTCCATGCTTGACAGATTTGACCTTGCCACAACAACACTTCTTGCAAGAAGTCCCTCGTTAAGTCAAGGGTGTGTTCACCTTCACCATAGTCTTTTATCCCTTTGATAATTATATTGGATGCCTTGATTTTCCTTTCCTTGACCTCTCTATCTTGTGTGTTCTTCACATGAGTATTTTCCTCCTTACTTGCATGTGCAACGCGTTTACTATTTTTATCCCAACTTTTGACAACTTTTGAGAAACTCTTTTTTTCCTCTTCAACCTTTGCCTTTCCCAACAAACTAGCATGATATATCAAATTCTCCTTATCGTGAGATGTCTCAGTATTTGCTGTAACCTTGTTTGCTTCCAATGAAACTCTCAAATTTTTCCATTCATTCTTCATATTTTGCCATTCATCCTTCATGTTCTGCCATTCAAGCTTCCCACCTAAGAGTGTTTCTTGCAACAAAGAGATTTGAAATTTTAAAGCATTGTTATTGTCTGTCAGAGATTTATTTGCTGCAGTTAGAACATGTATTTTGAGACCACTTTCTTACTCTTTAACCTCTAGAAGTTCCAACCTCTCCTTGGCCATAAAAAAATTTGCACATATAGATCAAGACACCGAACGAGAGGTGTAGAAGTAGGGCTGTAAGTGACGGGGTCTACAAAGTTACTACTGCCACTCAAAAGATTGTTGCCACCTAAATGTGAAGGAGGACACTTTTTGATGCCATCATTTTGTCTCGTCCCCTGCTTATTCACCCTCTGACTGTGTTTTTTCCTTTTATGTGACCATTTCATATGGGCAAGTCTACATTTTGAAATGCCTTTAAATTGTTTAACATCTACCCAAAATATATGTTTTTCTGTCTTGCCAAGTGAGGCAATTTTTACTTGTCCCAAATGATTAGTTTCAAAGTGCACCAAAATTTCTTGACCGTTTTTGACCAATGAAATGGTTTGTTTTTCCATTGTTTGCTTTTGCATTGTTTGTTTTTCCATTGAAAGAAGGGTCATAAGAGACAAAAAGAAAAAGACAACTGCAGGACCAAATATAAAAAGAAACTGGCACACCTCGAATTTGCTTTTGTTCGACAAACTGGGTCCCTCTGGTCTAGAAGCACTCCTTGCCTCTTTCCTGCTATGGACTGGACCTCAATTGTTTCTTTCTTGTTGTAGAAACCCACGACCTACCTTTATCTAGAAACCCCCTGTTGATGCTGTGTGGTAAAAGAAAAAAAAAAGAAAAAACCCGACGCTATCTGGGCCCAACCAACCTTTGCTCGTTTGGAACCCATGACGGTGGAGCCCTCTGCTATTGCTGCTGCGTGACTTGCGTGTTACCAGAAGTAATAAGTAATGTCCTCCTGCTGCTGCTGCGTGCTCTCCCTGACCAACGCCATGGGTTGGCCAGATGGACATCAATTCGAGTCAACGCACTTCCTGGCCAGATGAAAACAATGATCAAAAGAGCTACCTATGCTATTCTTTTTAGTTGCATGAGCTTGTCTGTTGCTATTGCTTGATGAAAATAAGCATTGCTTGCGTATTTTCAACCCCTACCCCTTTTTAACAAAACTTACTTTCAACACTAACAAAAGATTCTAAATTATCATTTATCTATATTTAAAAAAAATAAAAAAATTGCGGGAGAACACTCAAGTGCTCAAAATTAAACATAAATTGCATTTAGGGCCCGTTTGGTTGCACCCCATAACCGGGTTATGCCGCCCATAACCCAGTTATCGGGTGCAATTCTCTGTTTGGATGCCCTTTTTTAGAATGGGAATGTGGATTTCTAGGACCCCATTTTGCCAAAACCGTGGATTTCGCAATTCCACCTCA
>MU226309.1:1102146-1130134 GCA_018584345.1 Thuja plicata
AATGAGAATTTCACAAATTCCAATTCCTATTTTCAGTTTGACAACCAAACAGAGAATGTGGATTTACAAATCCATCTTCCAGGGCAACCAAACAGTCCCAAAAAATGAAAACCAGGGTTTGCATAACCAGGTTATGGATAACATGGGGTTAGCCTGCCCTAAAGATAAAAAATAATAATAATAAAAACATTCGAAAGGATACGGAGGATTTGGCGCGAAAACGGAGCCAATTTCTGAACTGGCAGGACAGATCTGAGTAATTCCTCGCAATCCAGCTCAACAATGGCGTGTGAAGAAATTGCAAAAGTGTTGGCAATTTCAAAGAGCGAAGCAGAGCGTTCAGATGCGTACTCCCAACTCCTGCAGATCGAGCAACAGCTAACAGACGACCCCAAACCTGTACAACAACAATTGCCCTCTCTTTTAAATTCCATTCTTCCCGACATCTCCTACCAAGATGAAGAAATGTAAGATGACATTATGTATATTCAATTTTTATGGCCATGCCACTTTAAACAAATAGAATCTAAAAAACCCAGCATAATTTTTATATATACTTCTTTTCCGGATTTCGCAGAGCGGCTTTAGCATTGAAGGCTCTGGGATTCATAGTTTACCACCCCACTCTGGTTTCTTTTCTGTCTGGTGAGTTAAAATTGCTTTTTCAGCTAAACGATTTTGACCCTTAGTTTAATTTTAGGAATAAAATGCCCAAGGAAGTTGCAACAATTTTGTGCTAAATTTAAAATAATGCGGTCTATGCTTAATCAACACACTTTTGAAGGCAATCGATAACTTCTTTCAATGTTTTAAGAAGTTAAGTAATGTCTGAAAAGTACGCAGAAGCATAGGTACTCATATAAAGGCATTTACCGAGGTAATCGGTGTGTGAAAACCACTGTTGTACAGACGTAATTTTTTCGAGGTAATCACAGTGTGAAATCCATTCAGAGCCATATAGAGTAATAGAGAGGCTGGATCTAGGCAGTAAGGTCCTGACCCAAATCAGGTTTTTGTGCCTCTGAAATAGTATTAAAAGTTGAATTACTGTTCTCTCTGTAATAATTATTATATAAAGCCCTAATCGACATTTTATACTGCGATGAGATTTTGGTTCACAGAGCTTGAACTCCCACAGGTACACATACCGTGTTGCCTGTAATATGCTCGGATTCTGCACCCAGTTGGAACATGGATGTGGAAACAATGAGCTTATAGTACCACTACCACTGTCACCTGAAGACCAGGGTTCAGGTTTCGGTATAACGTTACCATTTTAAGCCAGTGCACAAGAGCAAATGAATAATAGGTATGCTTCTATTGGATATAAATGTAATTGTCACTAGATGTGAGTAGGGGGAAGAGGATTGAGTGGGGTCCTTGTCCCTATAGTGGGGCTTGAAAATGGCGCTGTCTCCCACCATTCTCAAGGTAAAGTTGGCACTCTCAAGACCATTAACAAGATAACATTCAAGAAATTAAGATTATTATTAAACTGACCATAAAACAAGAAGATTATCCCAAAATATATCTAGAGACAGAATTTGGCTAGAGCTTTTCCTTTGTCAATGTATCGTTTGTTCGTTGGCACTCTCATTTCTCATGATAGAGGTTACCGTTACATCTGGTTAAAAATTACGCTCATCCATAGATTTGCTTTCATTATTCTCCATTCATATATTTGATATTTATCTTTATATCCGTTTTTTCAATCCTCTATTCCTATCCACTATCTTATTAAAGTTATTTTTAAAAATAATACAATTGCTTTGCCAACTTTATTGGAATTGATATTTGAATTGGCAAATAGCATAGGTAGAAGGATGAGGGACAGGGATAGAGACTAGCGATTGAGAGATGTGGAGTTTGGGTAGACCAAAGGCAAAAATTAAGTGGGCAGCTTGTAATTTCCCATTTTTACGCAATGTTGTTCTGTTAGCATTTGGCTATTTCTTGGGTATTCTTGTAAGCCTCTGGATGTGTTGGGGAGAACTCCAAAGATTTTGGAGAGTTAGGGTTTGATTTTTCTTGATATCTGATGAATGGCATTGAGCTGAGTTGGTGATTGGATTATAGTGACACTTTCCAAAGCATTTTAGGCCTCTTGGCTGTTCTCCACACTTTTTGGAGAGTACATCTATTTATACTAAGTTCCTATTTTGGCATTTGGCATCTTCCCTCAACTTTAATTACTCCTTGGTGTGATCAGCTTTGGTTTTCCAAGGCCTTGGCAATGGTTCAAGTGTTGGTCTAATGTTAAATGCTAAGTAGCTGATCCTGATTCTGGTTCGGATTTGGATTTGGATTTTGGTTCGGGGATTCGACAAATTTTTTTTGGGCCGGATTCCGGTACCGCGGGTATATATATAGACATTTTTGAATATATATATGTGTGTGTGTGTATTCATAGATTCATACATGTAACATGTCAATGCTCATTCATCATTGGTTCAAAATGTCAAAGTTCAAAGATATAATAATAATAAAAAGAAGTTCAGTTCTATTATGATGATTGTGTGCAATAATAAGAATTGAACTGATGCTTTCCATATCTTCTGCAACCTACTGTTCTAATAGAACTGAACCTTTATTGGTCGAATTAGGGTTTAGAAGGGTCATATTAGGGTTTAGTTTCACTTTAATTAAAAAAAATTAAAAAAAAGCAAAGTGGGGTCCGTTTTTGGATGCCCAGACTCACGGATTCCCGTGGATCCCTCTGGATTCCGTCCAGATTCTGACAGGGTTCTGGAATGGAATTCGGATTCCCTGTGAATTCCTCAATTCACCCGGATTCTGACAGGGTTCCGGAATGGAATCCGGATTCCTTGTTCACCCGGATTTCGGCAGGGTTCTGAAATGGAATCCGGATTCCCTGTGGATTGAACAGGGAATCCGGTTTCCATAGTGAGGAATCCACAGGGAATCCAGATTCCATTCTGAAACCTTGTCGGAATCCAGGCGGGATCCGGATCCGGATCGTATCGGAACTAGGATCTGGGGGTTTTTGGAGGAATCCGATATCTTAGGTTAAATGTTATATTATTTACTTTAGTGCTATATTTTTATAAAGTAATGTTATGTCCCCTATAGTGGATGCCTAGGGAAGGGAGACTTGGACATATGTTAATTTTAAATTGTCAAAAATGACTTTTGAGGAAAAATGAATTATTTTGAATTTAAAATTGTTTTTTTTCCTCGTCCTCTCTAAAAGGAGGTCTTGGGCTCTTATTTGGACTATGCAAAGTACAAATAACATGATGTCAGATTGAACTGGAGAGTTCTTCCAAGAAATGATCGTGCATGAAATATTTCATCAAATCATTGGTTTGGATCTAAGAGATGGTCCATGGTTGGTGTGATTTCACACAAGAATCACTTTTGTTTTCACAAGTTTCACAATTTGGTGTTTCAAAGAAAATGAAGATTTTCAAGGTATTTTGATTCAAATTTTTTGGGTTTGTTTCTAAGTTGATTGTAAAGATTTTTGGTGGTGTTTGATGATATTTCCACTTGGGTTTTGGCTGGCCCATGCCACTTCTTCAGGTAGGGCTGTATCACCCATGTGTTTGAAAAAGTTGTTAAAGAGATAGTTTATTAATTGAGATTGCAGTGGTTGAGTACTCGTTTTGGTGATGATTTCTGAAGCTAATTAGCAGGTTACAGATTTTCCTATGCAAGTTGTACTATGTCTAGGGCTGCCTGAGAGCTAGTGTGGGAAACCAAGGATTAAGCACTAGGTTTTGTGGAGTTTTAGCTTGGAGAGAGACAAGTAGACGTATATTAACATTTGTAGGTGATTGGTGGTTGGAAAAACTTAGTTTGAAGTCTATAAAATTATTGTCAAATTGCCCCTATTTCTAGTTCTTGGGTTCTTGAATAGGCGATTCTGGAGACAGAAATCAGGTCACTTCTGCCTATTTTGTCTGTCAGTTGAGTGTTCTTCTTATTGCTAGTTAAGGAGGTGGATTTCCTGCTTGGGAGGGGTGTTGAGTTGAAAAAGGGCTATGCTACAATGTAATGGTATGCTGTTACGACTTGTAGACTCACTTAGAGATGATCTGCAACAGTAGTAGTAGACAAAACAGACCTATCGCTGGCTGTTCCAAGCCTTGGCTGTTGTTTTTAGTTAAGATTGGTGCATAGTTATTGTAAGGAAACTTTCTGCCATACAATGATAGTTTCCACATAACCCAATTGATAAATCAAAGCAAACGTGCACTTAGAATCCATATGTAAAGAATAAACAACATACCCATGAAAATGTGACACAAGATATACCCTAGGAAAACCCTGACGAGGGAAAAACCCAGCCTCCAAAAGCATCCATCATCTATGTGTTATTCAACCATGTAACATTACAATACATCCAGGAAAGCCTTCGAGACCCCAGCCATCAACAAGCACTTATGTGAACACGCATGTAACCACAACTTCCAACCTCCACAAATGCTAACTTGGCTAATCTCAAACAACCACCCTTGTGGTTGCTTTCATAAAAACAAGCTCCCACAAAACCACAAAGTGGTATTACATAGACCATGTACTACCTAACTCTTGACCCCACATTTAATATTGGGTACTAAGTTTTCTCTTTTTAAATATCTTTCCCCACTATTAAATAATTACAATATAATATTACAATTTTACAATACAACATTAAGTGGCCCCCGAAATATTTTCAAACGAATCTCTACATGTTGCACGTCCATCTAGGTGCTCCTAGGTGCAACATAATAAATAAAATATTACAATTATAGGGGAAAGGGACCAATAGTGGCTATAGATAATTTCGCCCGCTCAATTGAGGTACCAAATGATATCGAATTTTGATGATTTTTTTTAGTTGTTTCCGTATGTGACTTAACTGCTTAAAGCTAAGGTTTCAGCTTTTGGCCAATAACGATGCACACTACAGAAGATGTTAAGCATGAAAGGGTCAAAAAGTGGTAAAAAAAAAGCGTTGATCGATACTTGATCCCCATTGCACCAATAACCGCTCGCTGATTTTGATCAAAGTCATGAGTACTTGTGGACAAATGTCCTAGTAGTGGTTCACAAATCTCTAGTAGTGGTTCATAAATCTCCAATAGTGGTGCACAAATGAGCCAATAATGGGTCAAAAAAGCTAAAAAATGATCAACTATTGGTATATAAATGATCCACCTTGGTGACTATATTGCGTGAAAATGAATGAACGACTATTGGACCCCGATTCACTACTGGTCCCTTTCCCCTAAACATTATTATGCAAGGTGTACAACACCTAATTTTCTAACAATCCCCCACTTGTTGATGCATTGCAAAAGGGGCAATGACTATAAGTAACCACAAATATGAATAATGGAGCAATCCCTCCAACTACATATATCATCATGAATCAAAGTGCCCCATGTGCTCCATCAAGATACTTGCAACAAGAAACAAAGTGACCACCATCTCATACATGAATGCTCTCACCCGCCATCATGCCATTGCCACCGTCACTGTTACTACACATACATAAGAGGTCATTTAAAGAGAAAGCCACACAACCTGTCACAACAAATCATAAGTCCTACCTAAACTGATATCCCAAGCACAAACACTCAATCCAAAGTTATTAATATGTATCGATAGCTGTCAAGAACCAATATCGATAGCTGAAATAGCACCTACATCAAGTGCTAACATATCCAACTATCCATACTTGCAAGGTATAATCAACATTAGTAAAATCATGCCAACATATTAACCCATAAGCTGCAATCAAGCTCCTTGTATCAAAACTTGTCATGAAGTACTGAATATCTAGTAAATCTCACCGCACAGGTAATGCCAAATCTGAAAATGAAGCTCAAAGCATATCAAGTCTACCAATAAATGCTCATACCAAGGTGTGATAAGTAAATCAAAACATCAAGTATCAAGAACAATCACAATGATCCACACATGCAACCAATATAGTTGCATGCTCTCCCACAATATGTCCCCATCCTCCAAAATTATATATCATGAACGTCATCAAAGAAACCATAGAATGAAGAGAGAAAACCTATAAATCATAACCTGTCCTTCTACAAACACCTCAAAGAAGCAATGCTATGTCAAGTATGATCTCCTGTATAAAACCCCAAACAAGAAGTCATAACAACACCCAAACCCGTTCAGTCTCTTAGACCAAACCAACATATATGTTATGTAATCAACATGGATGTAAGCATCTCATAACCAAGAAGATAAAACCAATACCATTGCCAATCCTAGGGAATAAGCTCGATAAACCATCTCCCAAATTTAATCATTAATCAATGCCATCATAATAACAACTCAAATGCACAAGGAGATAACCAATGTCAAACATCTCTCAAATTGAATCCTCTAGAACTAACCATCTATCCATAGCTCAAAATCCATATCTATGAAAGATAAGTATAAATCATAATAAACTTGAAAGGAACAACGGGCAATGCCTCTCAAATAGTAAACTGTTGAGTAGACCAAGAGTGGGGAATGAGAATGCTGATCGAGATATCCAAGTCATCATGACTCATCCAAGAACACTCTCTTCTCAAGTCCATACCAGGTGAAAGCTCCTTGGTTTTCCTGATGAAACCATCAACACTCACAACACATATCTCTAATCACAAGATAACTCCATCCTCACCTAAGTCTCGATGTATCCATGAGCACCCATAACCGATCGAACTATGCCAAACTCCAAATGTAACATAGCACCATCAAGAAGCATCAAGTAAATGAATGTACTCAATACCAATAGATTGAACCGAGATCAATGTCAAAGCTCCAACTGTAGAATTGAGAACACAAACGTGACAACATGATCTAAGCCATCTCCTCCTAGGAGATAACGTGCTCCACATGAACATAACAACTAGCTATATCATGCCAAAACTCTAAACAGGTAATCGAGAGAAAATCATGACATAATAACAAACATGATGTAATGTTGAAGAAGAATATGGGGGGTTCACTAACTTATGCATACAAACTAGGAACACGACCTATTTCCCTCTTCTTGACTACATTGAAGGAGAGTGAATCCATTTGGCTCAACCTCAAACATGATTGAAAGGGATTGAGCACATGCTGGGTCCAACAATCCTTGCATGAGTTGAAATGGACTATGCAAGAAATATAAGTTTGATGCTAGATCTAGGGCCAAAGGTGAGAAATTGAGGGTTTTTGACATACACAACAAGTTACAAAACGTAAATGCAGACAAAATAGTTACAGATCTGGAAAGAAGAGATAGAAAGGAACTTGTATGTGAAATCTGGACTGAAATCAAGAGGTCAATGGTGTTTGGGGCACCCTTGACTCAAAAATGCTAGATCTGGATTAAAGTTATGTTTTCGGGATTAGAATACTGCTCAAAATCTTCCCCAAAAGTTTCATAAAAAATGTTCTGGTCAATGGTGCTTGGGCTGCCCTTGACTTTGCTTTTTTGGATTTGCAAAATCTCAATCTATAGGTCTCTATTTGCTCAGTCTGCTTCCAAATTCATGCCTTTCGATCCCGTCGTCTGCACATGCAAAAGAAAGGAATTGTTGGGTTAATGGGGATTTGCTTAGGTCAAACTTTGGTTTTTGAATTAACCATAAAATTGAAATATGATTGAATTGAAAGCGTGCTATAATGGAGCAAAGGCTAGATTTGAAATTGAATTGCTTGAACGAATTATTATACCTTCATGAGTCTCCTTATGTGGAAGTCTTCATGAAGATGTTGATGTTGACTTCATAATAGGTTGATCATGAATGGCATCATGAATGCTTGAGATCTAAAACTTTACTTCTTTGCTTCAATGCCTTGATGATGCTTGATTGCTTGCTCAATTGAATTGCATAGGACATAGGATGTGTAATTCTGTGATATCATGTCTCAAATGGGAGTGGGGTATTAGAATATTATTATATTGTTTATTGCTTTAATGGACATCTTATGTGAATATATGTAAATTAGATAGATAAGTTTAGATAAGATCGATTACTCGATCTTCTGAAGTTTCCTTTAGAAACTTTCTATTTTCTATCTCTTGTAAATTCTTTATATTGATAACATTGATCTATTGTTAATAACACAATCATTTTTACCAATTACTTTGCGTAATATGGTATCAGAGCCAAATTTCTTTTTCAAGAAAAAATTAATAATTTCGTTTTTGAAATTATCTGCTCTTTAATTTTTTCTCGAAATCCTTGTGAAATTTGTTTTTGGCCTCTCAGTCAAAATTTTTTGCAGAAATTCGTTTTCCTTAAGTCAATATTGACGCTACTTCCTGCATTTGTTTTTGGTTTGGCTTAGATTCGTGACTTTTAGCCACGACCTGTTTTTTGGTCGA
The DNA here is from genome assembly GCA_018584345.1 of Thuja plicata. Lineage (NCBI taxonomy): Eukaryota > Viridiplantae > Streptophyta > Pinopsida > Cupressales > Cupressaceae > Thuja > Thuja plicata. Next base: position 1,110,488 of record MU226309.1, read on the forward strand.
AAACCTTAATTTTTGGGCTCGAATTTTTTTTTCGATCTTAGATTCTTGGTGGGTTTTTCGAGAGCTCAATTGGGTCGTGGTCTGTTTTTCTGGGTGCCTCGTTTTCTGTGCCTCAAAATTTGCGCAAGCGAATTTCAAATTCCTTTTGGGTCTTTGTCGGATTTTTTTGGGTCAACTGAAATATTTTCTTGAAATTCGTGCTAGTCGTACTTCATCATTTTTTGAAGTTTGTACTTGATTCGGCCTTTGTTTTTTGCATTGGGATTCATGTTTCAGATTTCGTGTTTGCACCTCTTCTCTATTTTCTCGCTTTTCTCGCTTTCTGTACATTGGGAAGCGTGCAAGATGACGTCACTCACCAACTTGATGTTGGAAGGCAATCAATGATTCAACGACCCCAATTATAACACCTGGAAGCAACGCATGTTGACCATCTTCGAATACCGCTGCCTGGAAACACTTGTTTTGGGCACAGAGACTCGTCTGACCACAGTCCCAACAGATCAGGACAAGTTTGATGATCGGAATCGAGAGGTTGTTATGCTTCTCAAGCTCTTTGTCACAGATGATCAGTTGCCACAAATTCCCTCTGGCAAGTCTGCAACAGACATTTGGAAGCATTTGAAGGAGTTGCATGAGACATCCGACAAGAGTCACGCGTTCTTTCAGAAGAACCAGTTGTTCTCCATTATGGTGGATGAATGCATGTCCTACAGGAGGATCTCACGAAGATTAAGGACATTCGCGATCAGCTTGAAGCTATCGGTCAGAAGATGGAGGAAGAAGAAATGGTAGTCATTACTCTGAAAAGTCTACCTAAAACTTATGAGCACTTTATCAAGACTCTCAACATTACTTCCACTAATGTTGACATGAAATTTCCCGAGTTGTGCACCAAACTTCTGCAGCAGGATTGTTGGAAACAACAGTTTGGTAGCAGTGCCACATCGTCCTCCTTAGAGTAGGCCTTTGCAGCGAAATCCTTTCACAAGGATAAAGGTAAATCTTAGCCATCTTAGTCTTTTCAGCAGAAGGGCTTCAGTCAGTCTCAGGATGGTTCAAAGAAGAAGAAGATTCAGTGTAATTATTGTCTTAAATTTGGCCATATGTTAAAGGATTGTCGCCATCGATTAGCTTCCAACCAGCGGAAGCAGGGAGGATCTCAGCCTAAAGCTAATGTTGCAGAGCACGCGGAGCAAAAAGAGTCTGCCTTTTACGCTTTCATGGCTAAAAGACCTGCACACCATGTCAAATCTTCTGCTTGGTATATTGATTCTGGTGCTTCTCGATATTTCACTCACAGACGTGATTGGCATACAAAATTTTCTCCCTTTATTGATTCAGTTATATTTGGAGGAGGTGAAGAGTATACAGTTGTCGGCAAGGGCAACATTCAGATTCAGTCTGGTGGGAGGAGTCGCATATTCCTCAACGTATACTACGTTCCTAGCATGGAACTCAATCTTCTCTCAGTTAGTTAGATTATGCGACATTCTCCTCAGCTTGATGTTGTATTCAGTGCACACAAGTGCTCGATTGTTGATCGTGCAACACGCACTACTGTAGCTATTGGCATTGAGGATCATGGTATATACAGACTTGTGGATACAAGTGATTCTCTTGAGCATGCCTTCGCAGCAAAATCAACATCTATCAACAGTCTTTGGCATTAACGATATAATCACCCGAACATTCATTATCTTGCTCAGTTTGTTTGGGATGATTTAGTAATTGGTCTACTTGAAATTCAAACTCAAAATCAGCGAGTTTGTGGCGCTTGTCAGGCTGGGAAGCAGCATAGGACATCGTTCAAGGATGGTGACTCATGGCGAGCCTCAAAGGTACTACAGTTGGTCCACGCTGATGTATGTGGTCCAATGAACACTACTTCTGTTACTGGGTGCAAGTATTTCTTGCTTTTTGTTGATGATTTCAGTAGGAAAATGTGGTTGTACTTTCTTAGACAGAAAAAAGAGTCTGGCTGTTCTATTATATCACTTAGGTCTGATAATGGGGGGGAGTTTTGTTCAATTGCTTTCTCTTCTTTCTGTGATACACATGGCATAAAATGTTAGTTAACCACACCATACACCCCTCAACAAAACGACGTTGTAGAGCCTCAGAACCGCACCATTACAGAAATGGCCAGGTCTATGATGGAACACATAAATGTTCCTAAGAAATACTGGGCAAAAACAATGTTTACTGCGGTCTATCTCCTTAATAGGTCTCCCACACATGCTGTTAAAGGGAAGACTCCTGAGGAAGCTTGGACTGGTCGCAAACCTAGGATCAACCACCTGAAAGTTTTTGGCTCTTTCAGATAGAGCAGGTGACACGTCATGTTTCTCACTGTTCACAGTTTCCTAGCTCAGATCAGCAGTTGGGAGCAGTTCACTTTGTGAACAATCCCTTGTTTGATATGGATATCACTATGCCTTATGACAATCCGTTGTTCGTGCTCAGTGATAACCCCTTTCAGGTAATGAGTGGTGATGATGATGTTGCTTGGGAGCCTATCAGTACATTGGGTTATCAGACAACTTTTGTGGGTTGTCAGACAAGGTTTGCTGAGCAGTTCACTGAGGTGTACACAGTGAGGAGTGCATACAGTTTTACATTTGATCCTCATGTTCAGGATATCTTCCAATTGCAGAGTACATTAGTGCATCAGTTTGACGACTGGTATGATAGTTTAGTTGGCGCGAAGACTGGAGGCAAGTCCAGTTTATCGGTTGAGTTACTTCCGTATGGTGTTTCTGGATTAATCTCCTCAGGTCGAGTGTTGAGTTCAATTTCTCAGACTATGCTGATTGTGTGGTGGATGTTGGAGATATTTTTACGGGAGTTTGGTTACGACCCGAACATTACACATGTCTATCCATGGGATCTGGGTGGACTGTTCTGTGCGTTAATTTTTTTATGATTGCTTGAGGACAAGCAATCTTGGGAAGGGAGGACTGTAATGTCCCCGTTTTTTGGTCTTTGAGATTAGCTTATTTCAGTGAGCTCCGTAAGCTAATTAGGTGGTCAGAGGGGGTCGTTTGGCAGAGCCATTGGTTGGTTTCCATTTTGGAGATTTCAGATTTCAGGATTGCTCTTTGTTGGGGTCAGTTGGGCAAACTTACCATTTATAGTAAGTGTTATTTTTGGTAGTAGTTTGGATTGTTATGTTTAGCAGAGCGCCTGTGCATTGGTTGTTGTTGATGCGGAATTGCTTCTGCAGAATCTCCAATTTAAGGGATTTGCTATTTTTAGCAAGTCTAAATTGGTCTGGTTACTATTCTTGGCAGGGTGTTCGTTCAGTGGCTTAATCAGAGCAGAGCAGATGAAGTGGTGGGTTCAATAATGTATTTGATTAATTGAGCTTGGCTTAATTAATTAATGTTTTGGGGCCATTTATTAAAGTCTAAGTTATTATTTATTAATGACTTCTTGATTATTGAAGGCTTTAATTGATTGCTAACGGTTATATTATAAAGTTGGTGCTTTAAGTTATGTATGGTGTGAAGTTGAAGATTCATATTTCGAATCTTCATGGAGAAGTTGCTTCCTTTATATAGGATATTCGAAAGGCTTGAAGGCATCGATTATCTCTTATGACTTTATAAAACTGGTGCTCTGCGAAATTCTGGAAAGAAGCAAGAGTTTGTTCGTTTGTGACAACAAGGAATTGTAAATTCGTGTCGTTTGTGCTCTTTGAGTTGGTTAATTACCAATGAATCGAGGCAGATCAGTCTGACATCAAATGTACATCATTGAAGAGTTACGACAAATGGAAGTGATTTTGTGGCTTGCTTTGTCTCAGCATTTTCCCTGAGTATTGAAGCCGCGGGTTGTATTGAGGAGGTTCAATGTGCGTGTGGTGAGGAAAGATCAAGTGGCTAGCGTCACCTTATTATTTGGAAGCTGTGGATGGTTATGAAACCGCGCCCAGCCTGTGAGATGTGCGGATGAAGCATAGTGGATGCAGCCATCAGTCAATGCTGCGATATGCATTTGAAGTCTTGCGGCCAGCAGTGAGGAAGGCTTAAGAGGTAGCGTAATTGACCAGCACTTGTATTGCATGGTTTTGATTAATACAATGAATGTTAAGTCAGTTTACCATAATATGCATTTGAAGCCTTGCGGCCAGCAGTGAGGAAGGCTTAAGAGGTAGCGTAATTGACCAGCACTTGTATTGCATGGTTTTGATTTAAGGTAATTAAGATGTTTTTGGCATCATAGCCATTTTGGCTTGTATTCTGGAAAAAAATATAAAAAAAAGGAACATATATTTGATTTCAAAGGAAAGTATTAAAACCATCTTGAGTGTGAAGTGAGTTTGCATTGAAATTCCAAAGAAGAGCCAAGCAGGCTCTTCACATCATACCCAACTCTAGTAATTGCTTGATCCTTAGAACTTATAACTTTCTCAGGGGCCTTTCTTTGAGAAGAACCATTTGACCATTCATGTTTTGTTGCACTAGTTTGTTATCATCACACATTGTGGAACTTGAATCTAGATATGCGTTTGCCTTTATTTGAAAAAGTGGGATATCCCAATGAAGAAACCTCTTTGTGTCCATTCAAAAAGTGGATTATCTGCAACCTAGTGGAAAAGTTGAAAATTATTCCTCTTATTAGGTTGTAAATTGGTTTCATTATTAGACCATTCATATTGGCCTAATTCTAAACAATTGTCTTTTGAATGCCTCATTTTTGATTCCTAGTTAGTGTCTAACATTTCTCGCATACACAAAACCAATGACAGTAACTACAAAAGCCTTTCCTTAGCCTTGTAGCTCTAATGCATTTACTTCCCCATATTCCGATTCCACTTTCTTATTTAATGATTCTACAAAATTTTTCCCTAAATCGTTTTCTATTGTTATTGCTTCTTTGTTCTGACAGTTGTGGCTTGGCACCCAAAATTCCTTGTACAAGAAGCAAAGCTTTTCTTTTCTAGGTTTGTTTAGCCGCAAAAAATGTTTGGGGAAAAATCTGCAAACAAAAAGTATAAGCTTTTTTGAAAAAGTCAGGAAATATTGGGAAAAAATCACATTTGAAAAAGAAATGTAGAAAAAAGGCAATTTTTTTTTGAAATTTAAAAGCATTTTTGAAGCATAGAGATATAGAGAGCAAATAAAATAGTGAGTTTAACCCATGGTTTGTAGAAAATAAAATTTTGTTTTTTATATTCATATCACTGATTACATTGTACTGCAGAAAGCATAGTTCAAAATATCGTTATCGGCAACTTATCGCCAAGGGCAAAAAAAAAATCAGGAAATATCGGAGATAAGTAGAAAACTTATCGGGAACTTAAAAAATTGCTTAAATTTAATTAGAAATGCTTTTTTTTTTGCAAAATTCAATAAGGAGATGCATCTAATGAGTCAGTAAATGAGTAAACAAACCAAACAAGTTGATCTAGATATATATAAATGCAAACCGGGTACAAAATCGCATCCTCATGTGGAATGGTGATGGCTGTTAACCATAGTCTGATAGTCTAAAGACTCTAAACTCTAAAGCAAACTTAAAATAGCAAATTGTCTTTGTAAAACTATAAACAAATACAAGTACAATATCAAAATAGTCTAACTCTACATCTTCCTCTTCCCCTTCCCAACAACTCTAGTAAAAACTACTTGAGTGGGAGGGAGTCTAGCCCTAGAAGTCTGTTGTGGCTGTGGTTGTGTCTCCTCCCTCTGCACAACTGGTCGTGACTGGACCTCTATCCTCGATGTAGATGGTGCTGATGGTGGCAATGACTCCTCATCATCTGAATCCTCCTCAGTGTCACTGTCCTCATCCTCCTCAATGTCATCCAATCCCGCTGCGAATCGACCCTCCTCCATAGCCTGCCTCTCCAAATCATAGGTCTCATCCTCTGTGAACAAGGGAGGCTGCTCCTGTGGTGTCCAATCGCAGTAAGGATCTATGGCATCTAAATCAAGTGGACCAGCTGGTGTTCCCTTTGCTTTTCTTATGTGCAATCGAAGGTTATATTGCACAAAGACATGGTCATTGAGGCGTTTTTGTGATAATTTGTTCCTCTTCTTTGTGTGAATGGCCTCGAACAAGCTCCAATTGCGCTCACAACTAGATAGACTACAAGGCTGGCATAAAATTTGGAGGGCAAGTCTCTGCAGATTTGGGGCATTTCCACCCCAATTTCGCCACCAAGCATCTGCAAAATAAAATATTAAAGAGTTAGAAAGCAATTTGAAAACATATTTAGTAACTTAGTTTTTATCTACTTATCATGCATGTGAAAGACTCCAAAATCAAAATATTGTACTTGGGGTTTGAGAGTTTCTTCCTCTCTTTGCCACATCCGAAGAGAATAGCTTGCCTGTTGCATTCTGGTACACTTCCAATTCGGCCACAATGAGGTCTCTCACTTGAACATTAGGTACCAGCCTCTGCATGCAATCAATGAGGCCCTCCATGACCTCTCCATTGGGATCCGAGTAGGATGGAGAGAAGCGAAAACGGGGGTTGAGGAAGTACCCCGACGCATGACTGGGTTGATGCAGCTGATTGTTCCACCTCTTATCAATATTTCCCATATGGGGTCAAATTTGAGGCTGTCACCCATGTAGAAATCTCTGATAGCCTCTTTGGCCCTATCCATGGCCTCATAAAGATACACCATTGGGGTTTGATCCCCATCTACCAAGCGGAGAGCTCTAACTAAGGGCTCCGACACCTACAATTGAAAAGTAGAAAAAGATTATTATTAATCATTAGAGACTAGAGTTACAAATTAATAATGAAAGACTTGATTCTTGAATACAAAAAAATTAAATATTCAATTTTTGAAGTTTGCAAGTTTCCTTCATAATTTCTGTAGCAGTTTGTGCAAATTGGTTGTTGAAGACAATGCATGCAACAATTTCTCTATCAGGCTTCTTTGAATAACTTGAGTCTAGCCATGCTTGACTCAAACTTTTGCTTCAAAATGCTCAAAGAAGTAATAATACTTTGCAATGTTAAGAAAATCGTTGCAAACCTTTTGACTCCCACTCTAACCAACTCCTTCTCTTGGGTGTGTTATCTCATCAAGCGGAGAACCCAAGGATGATTGTAAATGTATTTTGTTATCTTTCTTGCATCCTTTGCAACCGGTCTCACCCAATCCAATTTTCCTATGTCCTCCAAAAGAAGGTCAAGGACATGCGCTGCACAAAGAGACCAAAAAAGTGTACCATTTTTTTTGCTTGGAGGATCTTACCCGCTGCCACATAATTCACTGCATTGTCGGTTATGATTTGCACAACATTCTCAATCCCCACCTCCATCACAACTTGCTCTAACATTAGAGCCAAAGTCTCAGCTGTCTTTACCTTATTGGAGGCATCCAAGGATTTCAAAAAGACCACTTCATCCTTGCAAGAAATCAAACAAATTGATGATGTTATGGTTTTTTCCATCTGTCCATTCATCTGAAACAATGGTGCAGCCAAATTGTTTCCATTTTAATTTTTTTTGTCTTCTACCACATCTTTGGCCCTAGTAACTGCTTCTTTGAGCAACCTACAAGCACAAAGTAAAATTAATGTTAATTGTTAAGTACACAAATTTGATTAAAAAATAACTTACATTCAACAAAAATAAGTAAAAGTTGTAAAAGTGAAACTGTAAAATATATAAAAATTAAAGCAAGTGAACTAACCTCCCACTCAACTTTGAAGGAGAAGGCGCCTTGTAGCCCTTTCTCGCCATAGTACATCCTGTCACAAAATTTAGCCAATAGGGACTTGTGGCAACATTGAAGGGGATGTTGTTGAAATACCAGAAATCATAACATTGAATGTCAACTTGCCGATGCACCTCATTGTTCCACCCAATAGCCTCCAATGATGGTTGTGCTCTAGGTGTGTTTCTGTGCACAAAATAACTATCTATAGAAGATTTCTGTGGCACAGATGGTGGTAGTCTACTAGAACCAACATAAGTGGTGGCTGAGTGGATGGTAGATTTGCGGATACGTGGGCCACGAAGAGAGCCCACTATGCCCTCAAGTGCTACTTCTTCTTCTTCTAAGCTGACTAGGATACTTGGTCACAACCCACATTATTTCATTATGATCATTGTTTTGGCGAAATCCAAATTAATAATGGTGATTAGAAAACAATAAATGATTCTTTAAAAGGAAATAGTGGGATACCTTGAGATTCAGAAATGGCTGCCCTCATGGCCAATTTCGCTCTTTCCCTTTGTAACTTTTTCTCTTCTCCGACAGCGAGCAAGGCATTCATCTCTCTCTTTATTTCTTCCTTGGTAGCCTCACAAACCCTTGTATCATGCCTTGTGATCCCTCCAAGGTGGTATTTCAAATGAGATATGCCTCCACTAATTAGTTTTTCACATTTTATGCATATCACAGTATTATGTTCAGGTCCTTCAAAGCAATATTTCTATGCCTTGTCTCTAGCCCCTTTAGGATGCGTGCCTACATATCCAGATGGACACGCGTCTACTGGGGTACTGGCAGACCCTGCGGCTGACATTGTGGAGCTATCTCTATTTGCCATTTTAATGAAATATCAACCTACACATACAAATTGAAGGCACAAATTTAGAAATTTAATTAACAAATTTAGAAACAAACTAAATTGGTTTAAAACTTTAAATAAGTTTAAAGTTTAAACATAGCTGAAACTTGAAAGAAAAAAACAAAAAAAGTGTTAGGTTATGAAGTTTTAAAGAAAATATGAAATTATTAAGAAAACAATGATTTTTTTTGCAAAAATTGCTAAAAAAATGGTGTTAGATCTTGTTTATTACACTCTAAAATGAGTTAGAGCACATTGGAAATGGTACTATAGAGTTTGTATAAACTTAGATGCAACTATGACAAGAGAAAATGATTTGAAAATAAAAAGAAAAAGATTTTTGAAAACTTACTTGTGAATCCCAATTTTCTTGAAAAATCTCTTCAAATCGACAACAAATCACTCTTCAATGCTGCAAATCACATTCTTTCTCCTTCAAAACCTTTCTCTCCTATCCAAACTTGTTTTTGCAAGTGAAAAATAATGTTTTTACCTTTTTCTAGGCGCCACTGCATAAATCCGGACTGCGGCCGATAAGTTCTTGGCTTATCGCGATAAGTTATCAACTTATCGGCGATAAGTTGCCAATTTATCTGCGATAAGTTCCGAACTTATCTGCGATATTTTCCGTGCGAAAATAATGTAATTTCGCGCCATTGAAAACTTATCGCTGATAAGTCTTCACTATTTTAATCTATGCCCCATAAAGCATACTTCATAGCACACAAGTAATAACTAGATGGTTACAATTGACAAAATTTCAAGTACAATATAGTTTGTACAAAATTCCAAAAAATCAAACATAGCCAATGACTCTTGCTACTACAAATAGAGCTATGGTAGAGGGCTGCAAATCCTAATGATGAAGCTCCTAGTTCAGAGCCTTTCCTAAGTCATTCAATCTCATTACTATCCAAGTTGGCCTCCAAGGTCTTAAAATCCTCAAGCTCAAGAAAGTCATTAAAAAACAATTTTCCTTTGTTGAGTGGACATCATAAATTATTAAATTACAAAATTGGAATTAACTGATTCATATTTGTGATTTAATAGTACTTGCGATTTGTAGAACAATGTGAAAGAGAACTATATTAAGAATATGAAAAAGTGAAATTATATTACAAAGGAAGCAATTGCAAAATTCAGCATGATAGGTTTTGAATCAAATAGCTCATGATAGAGTAATAGAAAATGCTTTTGAAATAGAATATCACATTGCAAAAGAGCATAAATCAAATTGAAATGTTCTCATTGATAATTATTATAGCATATTTGTAAAACAGTGAAGGGAGTGTCAAATATTTTTCCATTATATAATAAAGACCTGCTTATACAAAAGAAGAGAGCAACTATTTGAGCCACAATTTTACTTGTTATTATTCAAGTAATTTTTTCTTGATTTTGTGTATAAGTGGACAATGGAGTTAAAAACATTGATGGACTTTGAGTTGAGAATTTGAGAGATTATAGGTACAAGTTTCAATGAAAAATCAATGCATGAGGAACATTCCCTTTCAATGGGACGGTTGTTGAAATCTATCTGGATAATTCAAGTGAAAATTGTGAGGCTTGCTTCGGTATGGACTAAGATAAGCTCACAAGACTAGGGCAAGAATTCTCTCAAGGCATGTATTTGTTTGCCTAATAACCATTTAACATGCATGAAATACTACGCTATATGCCTAAAGCATTCATGTACTACTATTGTACTCCTTGCAGCCCTTCTGAACCTCCATGTATATGATGAGCCTAAATGGAATGTGGTTCCCTAACAATTACAAGGCATGCATTTAAGCAAGGAGTTTCACCAATTATCAAAGCATTAAGCCTATAGAATATATAGAAAATTTAAATATAACCAAAACAATCCTTCATTTTGCTATAAATTATTGTTATAATTCACTTTTAGTTTTTTAGCACTAGAAGCTGATTTTTATCTTTCTAATATGAATCATTACGCCTCCTGTTCCACAACATCTATATGGTATTATATATATACTTCTGCTTCCTACTTGATTACGCAATTGTCACTACCCTACCCACTTGTCATTAAAGCTTGACAACCAATGTCAAATTCTAGCTCCAAGTTATCACACTTTGTTAGCATTTGAAAAGGAAATTTGTCCCAACCTAAACTTGATAATCTAAACCAGCTTGGTATTATTGTTGATGATTGAATTTTAAAATTCTTTTGAATAGTTAGGATCACGCAAATTCCAAGAAAAACCTCTTTAGGTTGATATCAAGCTAATAGAGTTTCGATTAAGTTTGGTCTGCTTTCTATATTTACTTTTGGCAAGCACTCTTATAAGATTTAGATATGTTAAAACGATCAGATAGAGGCCTTACTTAGTATTTATGTTATTGTCTACCATTTCTCACTAAATTGTGTCTTTGGATTTGTATACTTGGAAAACATTACTATGAGCCTAAGGAAAAATGACAGTAGTGTGAATTGCTAAGGGAAAAAATAGCACATCTCTTAAGCATTTCATGTTAATGTCCTTAATGTCAAACATAGAAGCATGCCAAAGAACATGTTTTGTTTTAGAAATATATGTCCATTTAAGGTCACCTACTTTTGATTTACCTCAACAACTTAATGAAATATGGGGAATCTTTGATGGTGAACAATGCCTCAGCAGCATGGTTAGTGTATCATGATAGGTTGGTGCATAATGCATTTCCCCTGTGATTTTTTCGCAATTTATACCTTTAAAAATTGTTGAACATTGTTAAAAGTCATGGCTGATTATATTGGGATTTTTTGGGGAAAATATTGTTTTGGCCGTGGCTTTATTAAAAATTGCGAAAATCATGATTTTTTGAGGATTTATGATGCTTTTGTTTAGGCTGTCCTCGTTCTTTCTTGCAATAGGATAAATTTTCTTTCACTGATTGGGGGGAAATCCCTTATAACGGAGTTGGGTCCAAGACAATTATTGCTCTAGTGTTGTAAACTTTTAGATGACTTCTCGAGGTTTCAGTTCTAAATGTTCTTTTCTGTTCTTTTTTTCTTTTCTTGAATTATTCCTTGTTCTTGCATTATGAAATTTGCATATATGGAATACGCCTTCTAATATTTGAATATGTGTCTATGCCCTCATCAAAGTCATTTGTTGCCATGGTTGTCTATTCCTCTTCTTGTGGTTGCTTAGCTCTAGGTAAGAATGCGGGCTATGTGATTTTGGGTGGTGATCCAAGTGGAGTTCTATTGAATTGTGCCATTTATTCATGTCTTTGCATATGATCCCTCCACTCATTTTCTTGTTCTCTCGATTGACCATCTTATTCCCTCTAATTTGGTTACCAACTTCTTGTAAAGTGGCCTTTAATTTTTTCTCTCCACTACATAAATTGGATTTAGACTTGTAGATCGACAATATTGTTTCTCTGATACCAAGCAAGTAACCACTATGCCAAAATCTTGGACTGGTGGTGAATGGTGTCCACTAGCGTTAGAGTTGGGTTTATGCCACACTAGAGTGCCAGTGTAGGCCAACATCCTCGTGGACACATGGTTGCTAGCCCCACCATCTAGTTTGGGCACATGCTTGCTAACATGAAAGAGGAATGGCCATCAAGGCTTAGCCAATGTGCCAGCATACTAGGTTTTTGTCCTGTAGGGACATCACATGCCCACCATGCTTTGTAGGGCTTAACCTCAAGATCTCGCTCTAATACCAATCGTAATGCCTCTTAAAACTTAGTTTTTTCTAATTCACTAATGTTTTATTTGTATTTCTAGTTTTTTATCAAAGTAAAAATTAAAAGTCGCAATTGACAATGATATATAGATGACCTATCAATAGTGAACGATTAAGACTTGTATCAAACTTGTCAATGAGAAATATTACGATCCCTCTCTTATTAGATAGATTGTATTGCTAGAAAATCAGATTTGCTATTTATATTATTGCATGGATAACTCCCAAATCCCTTAATACATTTGGAATACAATTAGACATTTGCAATTCTTTGCTAGGTAATTTGCAGCTCGGATCTATGTTGCTGTAGTAATAAAATTGATATAAAGAATTGTTATCACATGTCTCATGGCTCAATTCCTTATTTGCTAATCCCAAAATATATGATAGTCTCTCGATTGGTGGAGAGTTTGGTGTGACCAATTTGTAGGTTGACTTTAAGGCAATTCAAATGGCTTGTGGGCGTGGCTAGTAACTACGAATGCCATAGCATTCCTTCCAAAGGAATCACTACCTTTGCATAATGTTACAATTGGTCATGTAGATTTGAGTAACTTTGCTAGAGGATTGACCTGAATTAATAGCTTAGAGTGGGTGGTTATTTGGAAATGAATTAATTAAATACAAATTGAAATAAGATCTACACAATGGTGATTTCTGAAATCTTGAGAAATTGTAGGTTTCCATCCTTCAATTTCTGCCATGAGGTTTTTTATTCTAGCGTTGAGCAAACTGTTCTTCCATGCTCCAAAGGAGTAATTACCAAATAATAAAAGATGTATTCTTTGAATGGAAGTCCCCTCTCCTTGTTTGGTGTCTTATATATATATTTTTCTTCAATAGTCATGATTCTTCACATGCCCCTTTATTTTTTATTAATTGAAACTTTGATTTTGTATTTTATAATTATAATTATAATTATACATATTATTATAATCTCACTTTGAAAAGAGGACATTACAAGGATATAAGTGTCCTCTTTGTAACATCTGGCACCATGATTAAAACTCGGTGAAATTCTACGACATAATCCTCCACTAAACCATGTTGTCACAAGCATGTCATCTCTCTAAAATGCATCTCGAGATCCTTCCTATCAAACTTGTTTATGAGTCTTTATGTGAAATCAACATATGTCACCACACTGTGATTTCCTTGTGTTATTAATCTTAGTTACCGGTTTGGATGTGGGTATGGATGTAGGTACGAGAACATGGAACATGCATGGAATTTTTTTGGGGGGGTTTGGATGCGTTAGGGTACATGTGTGTGTTTGTATATATACATTGTATATACCAAAAAATTAAAGAAATGTACAAAATTGTAAAACTAAATCATTTGATAGTATGATACTTCATCATTGATGAATGCCAAATGCCAAAGATAAATATTAAATGTCAATTGATAGTTCAAAAATATTTAAATAAGCCATATTATATATGTCTACGTTCACAATTCCAATGAAAATCATTATAGTCAGAAAATGTAGTTCATGATTCATCAATCATCAAAAGGATTATCAAAAATATCATCTATTGGATTTTCAGCCGCTCCAAGTTCAAGATCATTTGAACCCAAAGTGGTGCCACTCGCACTAGATGCACCATGTGTAGGTATGTCGCCATCCTTATCATCATCCATAGTGACTCTAGCAAGATCCTCTATGGTTGCATCCAAGTTGGTACACTCAATTACTACATCCGAAAGCTTTGCTGTTCCCTCCTTGTATTAGGGATCCTTACGTGACAAAAGATGCAAATTGGAACGAATATACTCCAAGTCTTCAGCCCTTTTTGCAGCCAATTGATTACACTTCATTGAGTGGATAAAGGAGTATGTAATCCAATTCTGTTCAACAATAGAAGAACTTGCAACCTGTAGAGAAAACCAACAAAATAAAAAATGCAAAATAAATTAAAGAATGTTAAGTACTAAATTCTACAATACAAGTGGTAAAAAAGGAACAAAAAAAACTTGTGAGAGGATCTTTATTGCAAGATGTTGGAGGTACATATAATCTTGACCATGGAGTTACCACCATGTAGTAGCATTCATTTCAAATTGGTCATTAACAACACAAGGAGTATGATTTCTTCTTGAGACAAACAAGCCAAATTCTCTCCTAAATTTTTTCTCCACTTCTGGATCTTGGAAGAGTATACTAAATGCCTGCTTTTACCCATTAACAACTTTAGAATCTCTATATGGTGGTAATCTCCTAGGGATAGAAAGTACAACATTGCTACAGTACCTCAAAGATAGGGCATATGCAAGGATGTGCAATGGCATGGTCATCTTGTTTCAACGATGAATAACGATTTTTTCCAACCTTTTGAAAATGGTTTCTTCGAGATCATTCTCTCTTTTGTATTACCACTTTTATTTTCTCCAACATCGTGTTCGTGCTATCATAGACGTCCCCCAAGCATGGTGCATCTATATCAACAAACCAGAGCATAGCCATGATAGGTTCGGTGAATTCCAATACACATTCCACACGAGCCCACCAATCGTCATCCAAGATCAATGACTTGACCTTTTGGGCCCTCTTTGAATTTGACTGCTTCCATACACCCCATTGGCTGCTAATAACCATTTGACCCAATGCCTCTTGCACCTTCACAAGTCATCTCATAACAATTGTATGAGATGCAAACTGGGTCTCGACAACCTAGGATCATGTCAATAGTAAGTTAATAACACAATAAAAAATGTAAATAACACATTAAAAAATATTTTATTCAATTTTGTAAAACATGACAATGAAAATAAAATAAATTAAATTTACTTTCAACAATTCCAATCTTGAGAAAGTTCTGAAAATTGCTTGTAACATATGGTGTTTCGTCACAAACATTTGGATCTCCTCGCCCTCTTGGTATATTTCTTTCACCCACTATTTGGGTGCCAATTGCTTGCATCACCAAGTTGAGGGAGTGTACGGTGCACGATGTCCAAAAAATGTGTTCAAATCTTGCCTCAATCAAAGCACCCGCAACCCTACAATTTTTTGCATTGTCTATAATTACTTGGACCACATTCTCATGACCCAACATTTCTATGGACTCAATGAGGATTCTAGAAGTGAACTCTCCATCTTTGACTTCCCCTTCCCAATTAACTGCCCTAAAAAACATTGCCTCTTTAGGGGACACCGCAATAACATTCATTAATGGATAGTTTTTGCTATCTTTCCATCCATCGGAAACAATAGGGACGCCTGATTCAACCCAAGAATCTCTAATTGGTTTCAGTGAGGCCTCTACAAAATTCTTCTCTTTGCAATAAGGTAGTACACACCTTTTCATACCCTGGACTTGTGAAAGCAGAAGGTGCATTATTGATTGCTGACACCATGTCTCGCCAATATGGCGATCTCACCAAGTTGAATGAAAGACCGTTGGCATAGATGCAACGTGCAATTTTTCGCTCAACAACATCTCTTACTTCCATTTTAAATGCCTTGTCCAATGGACCTCTCTTGCAGGTGGGAATTTCTACTTCATCTTCCACTTCCATAGAGGGTATAGGCAAGAAGGGATGTTTGGAGGCCACTACCGTATCAGTGGGTAAATTCATTGTTTTTTCTTTCCGGAATTATAAGCACTTTGTTTTCCTTTTGCAATCAATTTGTCAACATCTTCTTGTTCTTTTATGAATCTCGCTATTTGTATAGGAGACAACCCCTTCTTATTTGGGCCCTCACACCTTCCAATCCCTTTACTTGCAGGGCCCATAAAGTGAAGTTTCACTTGAGAATAAGAGCTATTAATTTGTGTATTACAAAAATTATACTTTTGAACATACTCCCCACCTCTTGGCACTTGTGAAATCCTTGTGGTATGTCTCCATAAAGGAGATCCTTTGTCAATTTTGAATTTTTGGTTTCCTTCCACACCCACTAAACTTTGACTACTATCCATTCTTGCAATCTAAAGAAAAAAATAAAGAAACAAACTTGAAAAAAATCATCAATAGACTAAAGAATAGGGTTTAAATGCTTTCTTTAGACACCTAAATCTCCTTTGTGGAAGCTATTTGGCACTCCACGTACAATCTCCTTCGAAAAAAACCACTTGCCCTTCGAAATACCAAAATGGGGACAAAATGAGTAGAGAGGAAAAAAACAAAATGATATGTTTTTAGGTTGAATGGCCTCATAAAGGACCGTTTTAAGGTTTTAGGAAAAATAAATTAAAAAACACCTTTTTACATGTTTTTTTGGTCACTTTAAGTGGCCCACCCGCGGATGCGCCTGAATGTGCTCCGGCTGCACACAAGGTGCACACCACGGGCTGTAGATGCGTTTGGGTGTGCAGGTTGCGCATCCACAGACCGTGGTGCACACCCAGAGCGCATCCAAATCTTGTGCGCACCTGCACCTAAGTTATTAGCCCATGATGAAACCACTCACGTGCTGTACTTTCCAAAAGGAGAATAACAAACTTGATAGGTTCATCTTCTATCATAGGGCTGAGTGAAAGACGTGTCTAGTTTTCGGACCTATGCTCATGTAATGACTGTCCCCAAGCAATCAAAAATTGGGAGAGTCAACTTACTCACCCTCTGCTATAAATCTCTATTAAATTGCTGCATATATTGTCTCCATCGTAATTCATTCTAAGTAATAAGTATGATGGAATTGTATGTGATATCTAACATCTTGGTCAAGTCTTGATTATGCATCCATGAAAGCACTAAAATCATTTTTTGTTGGATTCAACTCTTCCTCTCATGTCAACTCAGCTCTAGGCAAGAGTGTAGGCTGTGTGGGTTTGGGTTTTGATCCATTTGGAGCCCTACTGTTACGTATATGATTTTCAGACCTATTCTAATTTCAATTATTTCTCTTGCGTCATTATTGTTTTCAAATCTAATGGAATTGTCAGAATTATTCATGTTCAACAACATTTGGAGTATTTGTGTGTATTTTGCTCTGAGTTGTTTATCCATTTGTTCCCGCTTTTTGTGCTATTTTTTACTGTGCTTGCATGAAAAATCTGCATTCCTCATCCTAATCTGACATCTTCTTACCTTTGCCTCCAATTCCAGACCCTAACTACTATATCTCAACATCTAATTTCTCTCTCCCTCTTCAAGGCTCCCTAATCCCTCTGGCTCAGCTGCATACACAACACACCCAACAGTTGGAAAGTCTACTTGCTTTGATCCATTGATACATCCCTTAGGTTTCTTCGTCCTAGGGTTACAGATTTGTTGATGATCCAAAAGTAGAGTTGGAAAAAATAGATCAGTTGCACATAGATCATTCAATTATTAAGTTGAAATCACCATGGAAACTAGAATAAACTGTAACAATAGATTTCAAGAAAATGAACAGTTTTCATAACAATCTCATTAATTAGTACAATATAGTAGGGAGACATACAAGTGTTTGCATAGATTTGTTGGTAATTAACCTTTGTTTCTCTCAGTAACAAGTGTAGGTCCATTGGTTAATGCTTGATTTGTTAGGGCTTCTGGAACTACCTACAAATATAGGTTGCTTTAGGAAAGATAAGAATTTGTAGTGGTCTCATCGACAATGTGCTTTTCGCCTAGGGTTTGAGTGTCTTCTACCTAGATCTGTTGTTCCTAGTTGATTTGTCCCTGGTGTACTGGTTATAGGTTTGTGACCTACCTCTGAGTATGTGATTTGCACCTTTGAAAGCTCTAAAGTAGCGTGCTTGGCTTCAACAAATAGTGGTACTCTTTCACTCATCTAGATGACACATGAACTACCTGTCACACCTTGAATTGGAACAACCGAGTCTTCTACCTAGATCTGTTGTTCCTAGTTGATTTGTCCCTGGTGTACTGGTTATAGGTTTGTGACCCACCTCTGAGTCTGTGATTTGCACCTTTGAAAGCTCTAAAGTAGTGTGCTTGGCTTCAACAAATAGTGGTACTCTTTCACTCATCTAGATGACGCATGAACTACCTGTTACACCTTGAATTGGAACAACCAACGCCTAGGTATTAGGAAATGTGATGGTTAGATTTGGGGTTTGTTCTCATATAATGCACCACCCTGAATCAGACTAGTTGACTATGATACTGCTTGGGAACTGATTTCGCCCTCTAGCAACTTCTATCCTAATGAAATTTGTACACAAATCCCTATGCATTAGTTTGAAATAGGTAAATAATAGTTGTAGAGAGAAATGATTGTAGTCCATAGGTTAGGGATTTCATCCTATCCTACCCAACATCATCAGGGTTTTCATCTTGGATGTTGTTGCTGGAAAATTCCACTAAAAACTCCTTTCACGATTACCAAAAGAACCTCCAAAAAAGGCATTATAGCTCCTCCAAGGATAGGGTGCATGGACCCATTTGCGGAGCAACTTTTTGAATTTAAAAAAATTCTTTTTGAGTCTAAAAATGTGATTTTAATATTATTTATTATTTATTTTTATATTTATTAAATATGTACACTAGGAGTGTTTGAAGCACTTTTATTAATGTAGAGCTGGAGGTGGCCTTAGGAGGTATGAGACATGACGTTGGTAGAGATTTTGGGTGGTAAATCTAGAAAGGAAGTGTGCCTTAGATTGTCTCTTTTCATTCATTATGTGTAGGTGCAGCTTTGCCATCAACTTGCCATATTCTAGACAGTTTCTTCAGTGGGCAAACCGCCACAAAAGTATGCTTTCTTTACATCATTTCATGTCGTATGCTTGCGTGCACTTTCTGGCTGTCTAATCATCTTTTGGAAGGAGATTTTGCCTACTTAAGCCATGTTGAAAGTGTGCCTTTATGTGTCTTTTGGCTACTTGACTTGGGCAAGTATTTGTGCCACAATAGCCATTTCTTATGAACAGTTTTTAATTGGTTTGCCCACTCAAAATATGTGCTCTTTGTTTCAGCCAATGGGAATGTGCATCAAATATGTGATATTTCAACTTAAGATGATTGCTACACTTTTGTGCCACTTTAACCATGTTTTGGGTGCTGATTTGCTATGGTTCAGCCACCTTATTTTTGTGCCTAAGCCAGTTTTCACTTATCCTTCATGGTGGGTGGAGTTTGTACATGCACTTGTCTTTAGTGACTATCTAGGCATACTTTCTTCATGGTTTAGCCATCTTGTTTGTACACTTCTTTGCTGGTTGGTAGAAGTTTAAGTCATCTTTGCAATTTGCCATCACTTGAGTGTGGTTTTGTGCTGGGTAAGCCACTTCAATAATTCTCCAACTCCATAACTTGCTCTTTTCCTACCTTTTGTCTTATCTTCTTTGACCACTATCACGTTCCTCCACATGACGTCATGATTTGTTGGCTGAAGCTTCTCTCATTATTTCTCTTCAGGCATGGCTTAAAGAACTCTTGAATTCATTTTGGCATCCACTCTGTCTCCTTCATGGTTTTCATAGCTTAAATCTTTGTTAAAATCT
>MU226309.1:1131227-1149412 GCA_018584345.1 Thuja plicata
TGGTATACATAAAGGAGTTATTTGGGGCAAAAGTTAAGCTTTCACTATTTTGTGAATTTTTTTATACTGGATTTCACAGGCTGTGATCAAACTGGTTGCCCAAGCAAGTAACATGATGAAGGATTTGACTCATATATGGTCTCCTCCAATTTATCGTAGACTTGTCAGTGCTGATAAAAGAGAACGAGACATGGCAGAAAGGTGTCTTCAAAAAATTAAGTTGACTATCCTACCTCCATCGCCACTCCTTTCAAAGGTGTGTTTTAATCTTAAATTTTGGCTGATTCATAATAGTTGGTTTTTGTTCTTATGTCCCTGGTGCATGGATGCACACATTACTTATTCAGTTTTTTTCTGTAAAAAATTTGATGGCCTGAATTGTGTGTAGAAAATCGCTTCATTATGTGCCTTGCACGTTATGGCTACATGACTTAGCTCTTAACTATTCAGCAAGCTATACCGAGCGTCAGTACATGCCGAGAAAATTTAGTGTCGACCGAGCATCAGTATTTCTCCTTGTAAAATCCCACATTTGCACTTCTTTGTTTAATGATGCACTACATGCCTAAAATCTGTCAAAATATTTAAGATAATTCCATTAATTTTCAAATGACTTTGTGGAAGCCAATGTGTTGATCATACGAGGTTTGAAGATAGATTAAAAAAAAGATTGTGGGAAACAAATAAGACTTGAAAGAATTATAGTTATACAATGCATAGTTAAATTCTAGGAAGTCTGGTTCGCCACCCTAGGATCTTGGTACCAGTCTGGTTCGAACCGGGTTTGGGTTTGGAGCTAGTCCGTTTGTGGGTCCAGATAGGGTCCATGCCCACGGTGGCCAATTCGATCCGGCTGGACCAAGTTCAAAACTGGGCCAGACCTGGTTGAATTTCGGTGGACCAAGCACAGAATTGGCCATAAAAGCGCAGGCTGTATCTTTTTTTTTTGCAATTTTAATTAAAATTTGACATCCCCGAAGCCTAAAAAGTGGTTTTAAAATGACTTATGTTGGGTTTTATGTCTCATTTGGTGTGCAAATAGATTTTTTTCTCTTGAGGTTGAGCAAATAGGTGGTTGAGCAAGAGGGAGTTGGAAGATTGATTTGTGAAGCTTGATCGAGTGTTTGTGCTTCATTCCTACTCCTTTGCAAGCTTCTATTGGGTGAAAGAGGTAAGTTTTTTCATTTTATTTTATTTTTTTTAAGATTTTTGAATTTTTACATATCTCTTTAATTGTCCATAAGGTCTACCAATGTTTTTCCATTCTCTTGTTTTTATTTTGAATGTGTATAAAATTTCTTGCTATAGGAACTACAATGGCATCTACCTCTTCCTCCATAGGCAATAATAAACAACAAAGAATAGATCCAAATTCTGATTTTCCTTTGTGGAAGTATGTTGAAACTTGATATTATAAGACCCCATCTAGGAGGTGGGGCATTTCGTTGGAAATGCTAGGGTTGTGATGTAGAAAGGAATAGTTCATATTATCGGGTGGTAGGCCATTTGTGTGGATTCCCTGGAAGAGGAATCAATAAATGCCATTGAAAAAAAGATGCTCCTATACCAAATGAGACAATATGAAAATATATCATGGAGCATGAAGAAGCAAAAGAGAGAGAAGCACATAGACAAAATATGCTTTGCTAAAAAATAATCAAAGGGAATGCAGTCCCCATATTCAAATATTGTGAAAGAAAATCGCCCCTTTTATGCTACCGCAGCTGAGCCTGAAACTGAAGCACCCATTCCATGCAAAAGAAAGGGTCCTTTGGAAACTTCATTTCAAAATGAAAGTTGGGTCATTGCCGACCAAGATATAGCAAGATGCATATATGCAAATGGGTTGCTTTTTAGTGTCGTTCGCTTCTCATACTGGAAGAAGATGTTGAAAAGTGTCAATGAAGCTCCAAGAGGGTATAAGGGCCCCAGTTATGAGAAGATACGCAACAAGTTGTTGGAAAGAGAGGCCAAGGGGGTTGAGGATGCATTGAAGCCCACAAGGGATTCTTCGATTGAGATAGGGGTATCCATTGTTTCAGAGGGATGGAAAGATTCAAGAAATTGTCCCTTGATCAATGTTATAGTGGTGTCCCCTTAAGGGGCAATGTTTTTGAAATTTGTGGATTGTGAAGGGCAAGTAAAAGATGGGCAATTTATTGCTGATATTCTCATCTCTGCCATTGAGATAGTGGGACCTAGAAATGTTGTTCAAGTCATAACAAACAATGCAAAGAATTGTAGAGCTGCTGGTTTGTTGCTTGAAGAGTGATATCAACATATCATTTGGACACTTTGTGCGGTCCACTCACTCAATCTTATGCTACAAAAGATTGAGAATAAAATTGGGTGGATCAAAGAGGTTTATCCAGAGGTTGGGGACGTCGAGATGTTCATCACAAACCACCACATGTCTCAAGGAATTTTTAGATTATTCTCAAATTTGGAGCTATTGAAAGTAAGTGAGCTTGCAGTAGTAATTTATTTAAAAAAATTGAAATTAGTATTTTACATTTTTTGATTTTCATAATTTGATTGTGTAATGTGTATTCTTTTTTAAAGCCTGTCTCTATTTAATTGTATTTTTTTTGCTTTAAATTCTATTACAGGTTGCTAAGACTTGTTTTGCATCTTACTTAATCGTCTTGAGACGACTTGTGAGAGTGAAAGTGACACTTTGCAATATGGCGATCAGCAATAATTGGTCTATATGGAGGCAAAGCAGCACTGAGAGGGCAACAAAAATTAAGCAAAGGATATTGGATGACTCATGGTGGGAATGTGTGGAGTATCTCCTTCACTTTACCAAGCCCATTATGAGCTTGCTTTGCTACATTGACATGGATAGGTCTTGCATTGGATAGGTGTATGATGGCATTGACTCAATGCTTGAGAAGATGAAAATCATAAATGACAAAGAGCAAGATCCCAAGGAGACCTTTAAACAATTGCAAGCAATTGTTGTAGAACAATGGAACAAGATGACCACTCCTCTTCATCTTCTTGCCTATGCATTGACACCAAAATTTTATAGCAAACAATATATTGATATGCCGAGAAGACTTCCACCATATAGAGATTTAGAAGTGTCTGATGTGTACAAGGCTGCATTCCTTAGACTCTTTCCTAATGATGATATGCGAGATGTGATTACAAATGAGTTCATAGAGTTTGTGAATGCAAGAGATCTGAGTGTTGACACTCTTAGTCATCGCTTTAAGAAGGATGCTCATAGTTGGTGCTACCTCCATGGCCAACACTTCCAATTGCTGCAGCCCCTAGTAATCAAAATTATATCACAAGTTTTATTTATAATTTTAATTTACTTTTGCCTTCATAAGTTGCTAGTAATTTTATAACTTTAATAGTTTACTAATTTAGTTTTAATTGTTTACTTTGTCTTGTCTTCATAGGTCGCTAGTTCATCTGCATCAAAAAGAAATTGGAGCACATATTCTTTCATCCACTCAGTAAAGCGCAATAGTTTGCAATAAAAAAGAGCAGAGAACTTAGTACAAGTGCATTCCAACTTGCGTCTCCTTTCACACAAGTAGAGTGAATACAAAGAAGGGGAGTCGAAGATGTGGGATATAAATGCAAAGCATACAGGCTTGGATGCTTCCACTTCCCAGCCTACAATTATTGCATTGGAGGACATGGACAATGAGAATGTTATTGGTGCAGCTGATCCCATTGGCCTTGACACTTGCCATTGAAGAAGAAGGAGAATAAGAATAAATTAATAATCCATTAGATGATTGAGACAATATAAAGTTCCAATTCTTGCAAGTTGAAACAATGATACTTGAACTTGATATTATCATTTTAATATTTTGATGTTGTTGAAGTATATGATGCTATGATTACAATTTTATGGTGTTTTTGTTGTTTATATGATACAATGTGAAATTCTAATCTTAATTCATGCTTATAGGTTGCATAGATGCATACATACATACATACATATATATATACACAATTTTTACATGTTTTTGTACTAATGAACCCAAACAAACCCAAACCCCATTTCAAAATTTTGCTGTACCGGCGAACCGGTTCTTCGAACACAAACTTGAACCTATACCCAAACTGGCAACTTAGGTTATATTCCTTGGCTTCCTGGGTTGATTCACTGTGATTCTTTATGACTTAATCTTTTTGATCTTGCACCTTTCCAAAACAGAGAAACCACTTAGCTCACTCAAAGTCTCCTTCCGATCAAACTTTCAAGTTTTCAACTACAAACTAGAGATGTCTATTCTTGTCAGTTACACTTTTTCACTGCCCTTCAATAGAATGCCAATCTTGCTTATGTTGTTATTCCATGCCATTGACCTCATTTGACTCATGTATGGAGGCTTCTATCCCAGTCTCTTCAATCTTCATGAATACTCCTAGGTCTTTTGCTAGCGTACTCTTTGGTTCATTGTTCAAGCTGTGGCTTCTTATATTTCCTGCTTCATTCCATTGTGCTTAGTTTCAATTGCGGGATCCTATTGGGTTGAAGGTAACAAGCAACTCTAAAAAGGAACTCAAACCATATCACTTGATGGAAAAGAAGTGTGCTTGTCCTTGCATGAAATAATTTTTTTTGTTCTACATATCCTAGGATTTTTATCAATCCTTGTGCATCTCACTTTCTTTAGTTCAATTTTGATAGTTCTGTCCTAGCCAAAACTGGAAACATACTTTGTGGAATAAATTGCAACTCCCAAGGAAACTTGATGCTTCTGACAAAGATTATACATTGGATAAAATGTGAATAACATTGTGGAGGCATGGTCTTTTGCTCACAGCTCATCATTAATCTATAAATATAAAGCTTTGAATTTGGAGATTCAAGAGGACTTTGCACTGAACATTTAGAGTTAGACAATGCATTTGGTAAGGCAACTACTTTTAAGTTGGTTTCGTAGCATAAGGTGCTAGTAAACCTGATAAAACTACTCAATGGCCTGTGCAACACCTTGTTCATTTCTTCAAATTGCATTACCCACATGTCTGATGAACTACAACTGATTGTATGTTTGAAGTCATTTAGTTGATGATCAACCGAGTTACAGATGTGA
Organism: Thuja plicata; assembly: GCA_018584345.1. Taxonomy (NCBI): domain Eukaryota; kingdom Viridiplantae; phylum Streptophyta; class Pinopsida; order Cupressales; family Cupressaceae; genus Thuja; species Thuja plicata. The sequence goes on from MU226309.1 coordinate 1,136,297, forward strand.
TGATAGACATTAATTAGTTAATGTATTGTCATTGATGTCAACTTGTTTGAGTATCATCGTGGTAACAAACATCTATTATGGATTGAAGATCTGGAATAAACAAAGTTTATGCGGTCGGTAATTGAAGAATTTTGTATACACTGAGTTAGAACAAAGGACACTGAACAAACACAGTGTATACGGAGCGTAGTATTAACCGAGCAAGGTATCACGGACGCATCATGGTTTTGACCGAGTTATATAAACCGAAGGCCGACTAAAATGATGAGCTAACATTTGTTTATGATTTCGAGGTAATTGATAAGGTTTGTTATGTTGATCAAATGACTATGAAAATTCAAGATTATCAGACGAAGGAGATTGAAACGTGTTTTTGACAAAATTGCCGAGGAAGGATTAAGCGGCAAAATCAACGATGGAGATCAAGCGGCAAAATCTAAGGATGGAAATTAAACGAGTTATGATGTCTATATAAGAGACAAGAGATTCATTATGAATCACATGTAAACCGTGCGCATACATGCATATTGTTGAAGAGATTAACTTCATGCATGACTGATCAAACTGGTTGAAGATAGAACCGAGTATTTTTGCAGACAGCACCGAGCGACAGAAAAGAGTATTTACTGAGCAGAACAAAGTATGAAAAATTAGAGGAACTGAAGTGATTATTGATCAGAGGTATTATGTACTTGGCATAGATCGAAAAATCTGCAAATAGAGTTGTATTTCAGTTAGATCATTACTGTATCAGTTTAACCATTGTTACAGAAAAATCTCTTAACCGAGTAGGACTAAATAGTCTTTATTATGACATTAAAGGAATGTTGATTGTGTTCTTGTTGACCCCATAGTGAATGATTGGTCAAGGGAGAACTGTTAGTGATAAATCCTCTAACCAGGTCACACCTAACAATGTGCATTGTAACCTTTAACAGGGTTGGCTCTTTACTGAGCTCACTTCAGAAGAGTGAATTATTTTTGGGTTACCGGTCCCAAGTGTTTTTACCCTTACCAGGGTTTCGAGGTTAAAAATCTATGTGTTAATTGTATGGATGTGTTGGATTGTTATTTTGCTTTACACATTACTTTATATGCATTGATCGGTAATCACAGTATTGATTTACTGCTACTCGGTAGATAAGTTTGAAATTGAGTTTGAGATTACAGTTGATATTTTATAGAGTTGATTCATATGTTTGAAATTGTTGTTATATACATCTGGGAGTATTTGGGACTGTAGGATAACTGGAACTAACTGATTCACCCCCCTCTCAGTTATCTAACAATGTCAAGTGGGACTGAGTTGAATATGGTGCACTTTAGATACGATCCAGGCTCCCCTTTCAACAATCCACCCCACCATGGTTGCTGAAAGTAATAAATGACTATAAAGTTATAAACATTAAGGCTTTTTAATTCTTTCCTCCACGATTCTAAGGCTTTATCATATCAGTCTATGTCTTAATTTCATGCCCCCTTAAATCATCAAGCCTTATTTATTTCATATATTCCCTTCTGCACATCCTCCTGGCCTCCACAACACTTTAAATTAGTAACTTGTCCGTACTGCTGTGCTTGCATCAGATCCAGTTTAGGCCTGCATTAGGAAGAATGTTTCATCACACCTTGTGAAAACTCTTTTAACATTCTACATTGACTGCCCCTAAGTACATGTTATACTGCATCCTCATCTCCACATATCACTTTTATAAAGGCCCAACATAATTTTTTGATAGTAATCACTTCTACCTGTAGCCACTCTGTCACCTTGGGTTAAGGTCTGGCTATCTTCTTAGCAGCCATTAATCACTTTAACTCTTCTACCAGTACTCTTAACTGTCCCTTGCTTCTGTTCCCACTCCTTTTCATTCTACTGACTATGTTTGCACTCCTCATTATCACAATCTTCTAGATTACCCTTGCCTTTGCTATTGTTCCTTCTCTGGTCTTGCATTTCAATCTAACGAATTTAACAAACATTGATTCCAAAGAGTAAGTCAAGGAAAATGCCATTTACTCTGCACTCTGAAAAAGATGATTCTAAAGGAGAAAAAGATTTGGGATTAGGGCTTTCAATCATTGAAGGGTTTCTAAGGAAACAAAACCAGAGACATATGGATCAACTACTGCATTTCCATTGTTCACAATGATGCCTTGATCCATCTCTTGCTTGAGCCCGAATCCTCACTTTTGATGATACGTGTTGCTCCACCCCTAGTACACCATGCATAGTGATTCTCCAAGATCCATGGATGCAAAAATTGTCACTTGCCAATTGTTCCAAACTTGCAAAAATGTACGAAAATTCAACTCTTATTTTATATAGGTCAACTGTCATTGCATGAGGATGTGTACTGCCCATACACCTTCCTGATGACCCCATTCCTCCATTACTTCATTCTTCTTCGTTGACATGTTGGTGCATCATCTTTCCACTCTGCTACCTTGTTCATGATTGTTGTCACATGTTAGTGGTACCAGCTGTTGCTTGCACCTGGTGTTACACTTTTACTTGTTGGGTTTCTCTTAGTTTGTTGCATGCTTACACAAACAATTGTTAGTCCAGTTTTAGGTTTTATTTTGGTCAACTTTTAGGGGCATTACACTTTCTGCTTCCAACGCTCATATGGTCTCTACTCTCTTTGTTGATTTTGGCTGTTCCTTGCATCAGCTTTCAAAATACCATCTAGTCCCTCTTGGCATTTGGATAATTTCTAAATACCAATTTCCTTTCTTCCATTCTCCAACAGACAAAACAACTGTGTACTATTCTCCAAAAAACTCAAAAGGTCATTGTCCCAGAATCTGCCTATAATGCCTGGTTTAACTTGCTAATGCCTAATTTAATTGTCTCAATGCCCACCCTCATCCTAGTGCAAATCCAAGTTGATGAAATTTGTTCTGCTATTGGTTTGATGATTCAACTGGCTGTTTCTGATCCAAACACAATCCAAAAAAATTCTGTTGCCTTTTACTGATTCTGAATGATGGAACAAAGGACTTTGTGGGAGCTGTTTTACTGTCAAAATATTTGGTGGGTTTTGTTTATGTCACTTCTTTTTTTTTGAATGCTGAACTGAGTTTTTTTCGTTTCTCTGAGATATTGTTCTGTTAACTATGGTTGAGTAGAGGCTCGTTTTATTAATCTCAGATACAAGAACTCTGATTTCCATCTTTGCCCACAGCCCTTGGGTTTTTCTTTTTCAGTAACAGTATTTATTCTAACATTTTGTAACAGACTTTTTAATGATAAAATAAATAAGATGCATGTTCTGTGGATATTTTCTGTTTGAATTGGCCATAGATCCAGCACAGTAATTGCTTTTCTTTGATTATGATCCTACCCTGACAATATCTTTCTTAATCTTAGGAATTCTGGAATCCAAAATATGAATCAATGTGGATAGTTCACATGCTGCTATGCTTCATTTTTCCATTATTTATTTCATGAGTTGGAATTAAATCTAGAGAAATGGATGTTCTAGTTAATTGTGAATTGAAATACCATTGTCAAATGGCACCATATATCTTTTAGGTAGGGAATTTCAGGCTTTTAGCATATTAGATTACTTTTTTTCGTTCCTTCACTTATCAACTAAGAGTTACTAAATCATATTACTTCATTCATGGGTTCAAGTCTGTTGCTACGGACATCAAGCAGAATTTACTTATGCAAATGGAGAAGATACTGCAGAGTCATGGCTGTAAAGTATATGTCCTCCAAGCATGGGGATGGTTTATTCGTTTACTTGGGGACCATATTATGAACACCAGAATACTTCTCAACCAGATGCTAAAAATACCAGAGCAAACCTTTGCAGATCCTAACTCGCAAGTGCGCATTGCTTCTCAGGTCTGCTATTGAAATTTCAATGTTACTTGAGATGTATGTGACTTGTGGATAATTTTACTATGCCATTGCTGTTGCATTTGAGGTTTTTCAGGAAGGTTTAATAAGAGAACAGTCAATTTTTTCTTTTGCCTTAACTTTCCATCCATTTTCATAAATATGAGTTCATATACTCTTTTCTTAGCCTAAAACATGTAATTAAGAATAAGGTATAACTATATTAAATTGTCTCTATTATATTAACAGTGGATGGTGGCAGTGTGACAACTGTATAATTTAGTGGGTATGCTACATTGATATATGTTTCAAATCTTCTAATGTTCCTTTTCTACAGATAAGTTTTCTTTTAATATTCAGAACCAAAATGCTTGGTGCTGATGTGTTTATTTTGATGGATTCCTATTATATTATTCAATTGGCAGGTTGCATGGGAAGCCTTGATTGATGTTCTTATTCAATGGCCTATACAATCCATGGCAGACCAGGCTTCACCAGGAAAGACCTTGTCACCATCAAAGGTTGAACTAACAGCATCAGAAACAACTCATCAGTCCCAAGTCCTCCCACCTCTTAAAAACTTAAAATTGCTCATGAAGCCCATAGTTGGAGTGATGAGTAGTAAATGTGATGTGTCTGTGCGACTTTCATGTTGGAAAACATGGAACTATGTTTTACATAAGCTTGATGGCTCATTGAATGACCCTGCTATTCTATCAATTGTTTTAGATCCAATTTTGAAAATTATCTTTGAGACTGGGCCAGATAACAAAAATGTATGGATATGGAATCTCTGTATGAATCTCCTAGAGGAGTTTGTATCTTCAAAGGTTAAAGACAAGGATGATGAACTAGACATTTGTGTAACTGGAGAGGTTTCATCTCCTAGGAGTCCATGTCATGGGGTATCTCTGAAATTCAACGAAGACAGTTTTCCAGCTTCTCCTATCAAATGGATGCCCTGGAATATTAATCAAATTGAGTTTTTATTGAATAATGTAGCAATTTTATGGAAATGTGGTATCAGGAGTTGTGAGCTCTCTGATTTCAGTAGTTTAACATTGAATGGTGCACTGAGAATTTTTCGTTTAATATTAAGAGGTGTTCGGAGTGAGTTGCAAGAAGACTTTAAGCCTCTCAATGAGCATGTGCAAGTTGTTTGCCTTATTCTAAAATTTGTGCAAGGATTGTGTCGTGACATTAATTTAAAAACTTCTCTGTGTGCCAGAGGTCCAAATAGTGTCATTTTTAGTTTGCTGGAAGTTATAAAGGATGAGATTCCAGTTTCTACTTTGACATCCTCTTCCTTCAAGATGCCTATCGATTTGAAGAAAATTTGGGATAGTGAAAAGAACATGCTTTCAGATGGCCTTGATCATTGCACAAATGGCAATATACTTGGGATTCGCATGACCAAAATTGATATGGTTTCTCCTGCTGTTTATCTTATTTTGGTCTGGCTTAACTTTGTAGCTCATCTCTGTTCAAAAGCATCTGAGGAAGAGAAATTACTGGAAAAATTGGGAAAACTAACTCAAGTTGTGGCTTCTGGTGTAACTCCTTTGGAGAATATTCAAGCACTTGCTACTGTGTTGTACAATCTTGGATTAAATGCTGTCAATTTCAATTGCAATATGCAAACTAACATATTTGATGAAGAAAAGGACTTAGATTCTTTGCCTTTCAATGGTGATGGCTTTTTCTGGCTGAGAGTGTGGAAGCAATTCGCTAAGTGCCTCAAGGAGCATGTGGAATTTGTTAATGATATTGATCTCACGGTAGATGCAGATTATCAAACAATTTACAGTTTCCTTTTGTTCCCAATTAATACTAGAATATTATATTCTTCTGCTAATTCAAACAATCTATCCAGTCAATATGTATCCTACAAAAATAATTGCAATGCAAGTCCTGAAAAAGAACTTGATCTTGTATTGCAAGTGTGGACTTCTCTCTATAATTCTGTTAATCTTATCTCATCAGTGAAAAGTTCACGGGTAAACGTTTTTGGTGAAGGATTTTGTAAAAGAGCTTTAAAGGTGATTGAAGAGAAACACAATAGATACATTTCAAAGCAGGCTGCAGCAAACTCTGGGTGCATAAAATTGTCATGTGCAGAGCAGAGTTACTTTCTTATGATAGTTGGTGGAATTGCTGCCCACGTGCTTAAACAGGCACATTTCACTGCACCTGGAATGCTAAAGATACAAAGGAAAGCAAGATTTGATAGGTTTGTGGGATCTGTAATTCTGAACAGCAGTCCTGGGGGAAATGAGGCAAATGATCAATGCAACGTTAAAGGCATTTTGAATTTTGTTGCCAGGTAATTTTTTTTTGAGATTGGCATGCTATCATAAACTGGAGTGTTAATTTGGCTTGTCAACTATCTGTGTCATTGTGTTGTCTTTTGGTTAATACAATCAATAAAGTGACAGGAAAGCATCTGATCTCAACACTTTCACATTATTTCTGATTTTCCTCATTGGGCAGGTTCTTGGAACTAGCAGGGGAACTGGATGATACATATGCTGATTGCAACTTTGTTATGGTTTCAGGGTATCATCTTCATACAGATTCCTTGTTAGAATTCATTGTATTTTTCTCGATTTTTGTTCTCATGTATATCTGAGAAATAATTTGGCTATCCTTTCTTTGCTTTGATGTCTTCTAGGGTGTTTGATGCAATGGCTTGTTTTCTCAATTGCCTTTCTACTAGACATGATATACTTATATTTATGCAGGTCAGTTTTCTAGATAACATGCCTGATATTTCAATCATTTTGAGAGATGAGATGGTATGGCATGGGATTATGTTAATACATATCGACTAACAACTATATGGTTACTGTTCTATACAGAAATTCTCCCACCCTTTAGCCAAATGGCTCATTGCTTGTTCAACTGTTAAGAGAGTTTCTGAAGAAAGAAGTCCAGTATTAGAACTTGAGAAGGCATGGAGTCAGCTACTCAACTGCTTGCAGAAGTGTCAACCAGCAATTATATTTGATTCAAGTTTTTTAAGCCTTCAGGCACCTTTACTAGTAGCGGCATTTCAACATATTCATTCTCCAATAGCTAACCAAACTATTGCATTTTGGGAGGCCACATATGGGAACACACAGTCACTATCTTACCCTGCATCTCTAGTTCCAGTCCTCAGAAATTTATCTCAACAAGTAAAAATTAATCTACCCAGTTTCGATATGTTAACAAAAGGTCAACTGTCACCAAAATCTTGTTCTGCAGAGTGTGCAAATGACAATGTTCTCAAGCAATTAGATAATTTAACTTCAAATCATTTAAAGTCGATAGATTTTCACAGACCATACCAAAATTTTGAGAGATCAAGCATTCCAGATCATCAATCAGTGGGAGACAAGTCAACTTCATTTGGAGCAAATAATTTTAAAGTTAATGATGCCTTTAACTATATGAGAGTCTGTGAGCCAGGACAACATTCACATTCAGCAGACAAAGTTCCATCTAGTAGCTTGCAAGGGGCTGCCATCAATGAGGAAGAAGAAAATGGTAAAATGACCCAGAAAGCAGGCAGTTCACAAGGAAGGAAGAAGCTGGTGTTCATGGAAGACAGTCCACAAGATTATGTCTCAATACCATCAACTGTAAAAAGGAAGCAATATCCTTTGACAGAGCACCAACGAGAGGTTAAAAGAGCACAAAGAGGTCGTGGGATGGACACCATGGGACACGGGCCAGGAATCAAGACTTATACAGCTGCTGATTTTAGTCAAGGAATTGGTGATTCAGAAGAGCCTGAGGAATTTAATCTTGCTGATATAATCATCAATAAATGTAATGAAGGGAGCTAAAGTGTTCCTGCATTGTGCTTTGTTTCATTGCCCCAAGTAACCAAATAATTAACTGTTCAAGAAGGGTTTTTTTGGAGAAGCAATATTCCAAGATTCCTATCAACTTCTCAGATAATTTATATCAGAAGGATCAGACGAGCATTTTCCAGTCATATTTGCATAACTCTGAGCGGTTTCCTTGAATAAGAGTTATACCTGCAATTCAATAAACTTGTTACGATATGTCCATATTAGTATAAATTGAGCTAACGGGTGCTTTTTCATCCGGTTTTAACACCAATTGATTTGGTCGTTAAATTGTAACATTTTAAAGCTGGTCTTTGATATTTAAGTGGGTTTTTTGTTTTTTTTCAACTGCTGAGATATCTTGTTGCAAAAAAGGAATAGTACAGAAACAAATGTAATGCTTGCATATGTTACGTGAAACATAAAATTTTGGTTAATGATTCATAAGGATTTTTGGCAGGAAAGCAATATTAGAGAAAAGTAGTGAATGAATGAATGAATGAATTTTAACGACGTCTACGAGACCAGCGGTCTAAGGGACCAAGATAGAACCAATTAATCAGTTTGCCGAAGTTTCTCTAGGTGGGCCCTTTTATTGTGGATCCTTGTTAGATAAGTTTGCTTCTTCAAAAAATTCTTTCAAACTGTTCACTTGGCTGTCTTCATAATGACTGCGAATGTCCTCATAAGCAGCACATTCCTTGATAAAATGCCACTCCGTTTCAACCACCCCTATGTTGCAAAAATTACAAGTTCTTTCTTCCCACATCTCTTTGGGAGCTTTCCATCTACTAGTTTCGCATTGTAAATGATGAGAGCTGGTCCTCAGTTGCACTATCAGGATTTTTGCCTTGCCTATAATTGTGGAACATAAATATTCTTTATCGCCATGGTCCCACTTGGGGTTAAATTCTTTGACATAGTGAGCTTTTTTCCTACCTTTCTGTTGTGTCCACATGGTAGTTTTGAATTTCTCTAACACCCACCTTTTGATCTCAATGTTAGTGTTTGGGCACCCGTGGGGGTTTATGTTCCATTTGTTTAGCCACTTGTTATTTTGTTTCTTCCAAGTCTTTTTCCTCTGTTCTAACTCCTCCGCCACTACCATCCTAGGCCACCGATGTATATCCATATCATCCACTTTTTTTAAGTAGCATAGTAAGTGAATAATTGTCGAGGCTTCAATCGGAAACATACCAGCCTCTGCCAAGAGAATCTCATATGGGACCGTTGACTTGATCTTGAGGTTACTAGTGAAAAGATGTTTTTGGATTCTTTCTATCCATCTCCATTTGTGATTTGACATGTTACTCTCCCAAACCTCACATCCATAGAGAATAACCAGAACCACTAAGAGGCCAAAGAGAGTCTTCCTAGTCTTCTAATCCCACAACTCAACTTTCCTGCATCTATTCTGAAGGAGGTAAGAAGCTTTCCAACCCCCCTATATTCTTTTTGATCTGCATGTCTCCCAACTTAGCCTACAGTTGAAATCAATTCTCAGGTACTTATACTCTTCCACAATCTCTAAAGCGCTGCCCTCAAAAATAAAAGTATGTTGTTGTTTTTTCTTCTTCAGAGAAAATATCATGATTTTAGCCTTAGAGGCATTAACTTGCATCCCCACCTCCTAGAAAAAAAGCTCCAAAATTTTCAAATGCTCTCTCAATCCTTGGGCGGAATTTGCAATAAGAATAAGGTCATCAGCGTATAGGAGCAACCTCACCACATATCCCGCCAATTGAATGCCATCCCCATTGGCCTTGTTTAACCACTCCTCCAATTTATCAATATTAGAGACCAAACAAAGTAGGGAATAAAGGGCACCCCTGTTTGACACCTATGTCACTCCCAAAGCATTCAGACATGCCCTCCTTAGTTCTGATTTTGGCTTTGACCCGCTCATATAATTTATAAACCACAACCCTTAACTCTAGTGGGACCTCTAACTCCTCCATTCTGTGCCACAACTTATCCCTGGGAACGGTGTCAAAGGCCTTCTTGAAGTCCACAAAACAACAGAAAGCTTCTCCCCCCTGCCTCTCCCACACTTTTTCAATGAAATGTCTTAGAGTGATGCAGTGATCAATAGTAGAATGTTTTGGTTTGAATCCCGCCTGTCCCTTTGCTCTCCTCCCTTCTTTTTCTGCCCAATCGTTGATTCTACGCTCTAACATACTCCCAAAGAGTTTACCAAGAAGGGGATTTGTTGTCCTCAATTTTGCATTCCCCAAAATTGGGGCAACCCTACGCAATTCTCAACGTTTGGTAGGAGTTTTCTCTAAGTTGGTCAGTGTTTTGAAAGAGTTTTACTTAATTGAATCAGTTATCCCTTGATTCTCGTTTGGTCTTATTTCTTGCAAGCATCTAGTTTTGTGCTTTTCTTTAGTTTTCCTGTTTCCGGCTTTGTTTTTGTCTTAGGTTCGTAATTTTCATTTTCCCAGTCATTTTGAGTCCTTTAGGCATCATTTGGGTTAGTTAAACTCAGTTTTAAGCTTTTTCGTTGTTCTCCAGTGGAGCTTTTTGAATAGATTGCATATTGTTGAAAAATTGCTAAAAGTTAAAATTTTTTTTGTCAATTACATGGATCAAAAGTTTATTTTATATACGAAATGGATTTTAGATTCCATCTTAAATCTTCGCTCCATTTTGTGAAGTTTTACTTGGTAATTTTTATAACAGTGGGTTTTTCTTTCATATCTACATATCGAGTTATTAAAATTCTAAGTTGTGTATAGAAATCATATTCTTTTTCTAAGAAGTAAACTTTTGAATATCAGCCTAAAACATGTTAAATTGTTATTTAAAATGTTTTAGTTTCTATCTTGACAGTATAAAAGGTGGAATTTATAAATGAAACCATCTTCATTTATAAGTCTTTGCATTTTGAAGGAACAGTGGGGTTTCTATTTATAAAAGCATATAAAGCTTATTTATAAGTTTTATTTTCATCTTTTGTTATTTAAAAAAAAATGGCGATTTTTCTTAAAAAGGCATGTGCTGTTTATTTCAAAATGTGTTTTGTTCTATCCTCAAATGGAAGGCGTTGAATGCATGTCATTTGGTATGTTTAAACCATATGCTGTTAATCACTTAAAGCACGGTTTAATTCAAGCATAAGGCGTCATTTACGGTGTTGGAAACATGCAAAAGCATATGTTGGAGTCAAATATGCATAACTCTCTTTAAAAACCGTGGCTGTCTTTAAGTTATAAAACGATGGCTTTCTTTTGCATAAGCATATGCTTTTGCTTGTTTAAAACCCATCATTTTCAGCTAGCTGCGAAGTACATAAAGGCGTCAAATTTATAGTCGATTGCATAAGTTAAAGCTTATGTATTTGCCTTCATAAAGCTCGTGGTTTCACTAAAGATGCATAGCGTCGATTTTATGTGCCAAAACATATGTCGATGGAAAGTGTTTCGCTTCTTCTTAAAAACCTACGGTTTTAATTAATAAGATTTGGGCGTCGTTTTTATATGCTTCAACACATATGTTTGAAGAGAAACATATGCGCTAGCCTTATAAAAGCTCACGGTCAAGTTTTAAAGTTAAGGCGTCGAATTTCGGTAGGAAAGCATATCGAAATAGATGTTTTAAAACTTTTAAAAGAGCCACAACTTATTGCAAACATAAGGCGTCGTTTAAACAACTCTCATGCTTTTCTTTTCAAACATAAAATATGTTTTCATTTTTTCAAAACGCGTGAGTGATTAAGGCGTCGATTTCCACTCTATTGGCGTATCTTTCCAATGCATATTACTCACTCAAATGCAGCGTTCTCTTACCCTTTGGTCATGATGGGTTTTTAAGAGAGATTTGCATCAAAAAATGTATTGTTTCTCATCACAGAGAGCTGCGTCTTGGAAGAGAGTTGCGCCTAGGGCATCACTTGGAGATCATGGTTTTTATGCAATCAATCCCAAGAATCTCGCCATAATTTTCTGCATCTTTTGCTCCTCTTGGGTAATTTTGGTAAGATATTATTGACTTGTTATGTAACAACGTTTTGCTTACCTTTAAATTTTGAAATACATTCAAGACATTGAATGCATTGAATGATCAAGAGATTGAAATTAATAGGGTTTGTTGTTGAAAACTTCTTCTATGCTTGCTGGTTTTAAGCAATCTAGAGCTGCATTATGGACATTTGTCTTTCTTGTCATGACTCATGTATTCTTCATGAAGAAATTATCAAAAGCAAATGTCTATATATTCTGTCTTTTCTCTTCAAAGCTAAATTCAAAATTTTTGTTATCATTTCCAGAATTTTGTTATTTTGCTTGAAAGAAAATCAGATTTGTGTCCTTCCCTTTTTGCAAACAAAAAAGAGGTATATTTTAAATTTCTTTCTATGCTTGTGTTTTTGTTTGGTTTTTTTGTTTGTATATACGTTTCTGTTCTTCTTCTTCTCTCATCTTCTCCAAGTTGCATATGAGAATGTCATTTATTCTCATATACAGTCGGGATTAAAAACCCCGTTCTCAGAGATGTTTTTCCCCAAAATGCATAAAGAGATGAAAGAAGCAAAATCCTTCCAAATATGCAATCAGCCTGTAAAAGTGCGCTTTCCATGTTTCCATTTTAAGGAAAAGTTTATAACTTGCTACCCGCATGCTATCCTTCCTAAAAAGCTCACCATGCAATCCTTTCCAAAAAGCTCACCTTTTTCATATTCCTATTTGAAAAAGAAGAAAGAGTGATTAGTGCTTACCTCATATGCATTTGTCCTTCAAAAGCTCACCTTTTCATCTCATAAAGGCGTCCACTCTGTTACAAATGAAGCTATTATAATTCATTTACATCTCACAAGGCTTCATGCTTATCTTTTCTTTATCTTTTCAAAGGCTGCCCGCTTTTGAGTATGAGTTTAAAAATGGACTTTTCCTCTCTAAATGATGAGATGCTGAGTTTTTGGAATTTCCATGTGACAGTTGCCGCAGCTGCTAGTTTGGTCATGTCAGAAGGAAGAATTGCATCCCCCAAGGACAAAGGAAGAAAGAAGATGAAATATCAATATGATAAATATCAGAACTCTATCATTCCTTGTCAGATCACGTCCTATGTAGAGGAGATTCGAGATACGAAGATCGGGCACCTTAATATGGAGGAATTTTTGACAAGGGTGGATACATCCACCAAGGATGAGATGATTAGCATCCGAGAAAGTTATATTCATCATGTTTCCACTTTCCCGATAGCTGCTCTTGAGCCTGAATTTGTGATGGCGTGTGCTAAACATTTTGACCCTACTTCTCGAACCATAAAAGATTAAGATGGGAAGGTGGTCATTAGTCTAGATTCAGAAACTATTGACCGAGTGTTTAGAATTCCTCCAACCCCGGCTATACTAGATATGACGGTGGAGAAAGCTCTTAGAAGTTGGGAAAACGGGAAGACTGCCTGTGTGAAGTACATTAATGAGCATTG
>MU226309.1:1149930-1164634 GCA_018584345.1 Thuja plicata
AATTTCACTTACCTAAGGGTGGGATACTTCAGGGGCGAACCATACACTCTACCAAGGTATCCAACAGATAAGGTAATTCTTATGGAATTGGCTAGACAACTCATGGCTGTACAAGTACATCAAAATTCTTTGCATAGGCCTGGGGTTGGTATTTCTTCACGCAATCCATTAAGGATTGGTGGATATTTACTTGATACTGTCCCTAAAGCCAAGAATATGGAGTTTGAACTTCAGGAGATCAATTTGAAAAAATTCAGAGCTCGGAGTTCATTTGACTGGAGGGGTATGAATGATAAGATCCGGAAACAGTTCAGCCATGAACATTGCCTGGAGGATGTTTGGATTGATCTTCGTATTGAGGCAGAAATCATCAAAATGGATTATTGCAGACTCACCGTCAAGCAAATCATAGACTTCCATTTGGCTGAAATTCCAGACGGAGTTATAGACGATAATGAGATCCTGGATCTAGAGTACAAAAAGTATCAAGTTAAGAACTTGCCCGTTCCATCACCATGCTCGTCCGTAAAGGAAAATGTATCCATTTGGGATAGATTTCAGAATGTCTTGGCAAACACCAATATTTGGCTAAAGAAGAGAGGCATAAGAAGTATCAAGATCAAGTCCGGTCGAGGTTTTGACCCAGCTGGCCCCATAGGTATGAAGTCTGAAATCCGAGGAAAAGGGAAAGGAGAATCTTCTGCGTCAGAAATCAAGGCTGTCCCAAAACTCGCCATTAGAGGAGGAAAGATCATGGTGAAGGCCCCCACACCAGAAACATCTTCTAGAGCAAAAGGTCTAGAGATGACCAATCTCTCAGACAGTGAGGAAGAACTGCAAACTTCTACTACTCCTGAGTTCACTTAAACTCAAAAATTAGAAGAAATTCAGGGTGTGCATAAGTTAGCTCAGGAAACAGACGAACCTCCGGCTTCTCCAGTGGACACAGATGTAGAATCTTTCATAACTCAGTTGTCTCCAGAAGCTATTGTGACAACTACACCCATTTCTTCTGCCGCTCTAGTGCAAAATGAAGATTTGTCACATGTCTTTGATGATCTTCCTAAAGAATTGCCACGGTTAGATACTCTCATGTTCAACAATGACCTAGTCTTCCAAATGGAGAAAGAAGATAAAGAAGATTTGAAAACATTTGCTGCAGAAGTTCCTCAACATGAAGAGCCAGTAACCACTCTGGTTACTGTTGATAATTCATCTTCGTCTTTTGTCTTGCAAACTTGGCTAGGCACTATTACTCAGAAAAGGAAGAAACTAGAGGTGCCTCTGGAGGATTTTGAGATTGCACCTAAGGGTAAGGCTCGGGCTAGAAAGGGTAAGAAAGCTAAAGTGCTTTCAAAAATCATTGTAGATGATCAAAAGATAAAGTATGCTGAAATAGCGGAGCCGCTTGCAAATAAAGTAACAGAAGAACCTGAGAGCACAGGTTACAAGATCACAAGGGTGGATCTAGGGAAGAATTCATTTGCAGGTTTCCAAATGGATGCTCAGGACACATTTAATCAGTCTAATAAAAGAACTGATGAACTTTGGCAAAAGAAACATCTACTAAAGGAAGACAATGATCATCTTCGTGATGCTCTTGAGAAGCTATCTACTTCTTAGCAGAGGGATTTGTGTTCAGGAGAAGAACGATGACATGCTAAGCAGTTAGAGAATAAGGGAAAAATGGTGAATAATTGGGGCAGTCAGATAGAGGATCAAGGGGTCTTAGTTGTTAGGGATGTATACTGGATACTCACGAATTGTTAGAAAACAACAGATCGACTGCATGAAGTGATGAAGATTTTTGATCAACAGTTAAAAACTATAAGTGAAGACTTAGATGTTTGGAAGAAGATGGCAGAAGCTGATCTGGATGTTTTGTGCACTTATGAAATAGTCCCTACAAAGGAGATGTACTTTGAGTTCCTAGATCAAATGATGAATAAGGAACAAGTTCTGAAGAACCTAATCACAGAAGTGCATGAGGCTTTGCAAGAATGCGTCAAGCCTAAAGAAATTATTATCAAGTTCTTCAAAGAACTAGCATGTGATCTAATATCAGGGAACGAGGAGCTGATTCCAGAAGAGCAAGTCCTATCAGGATTTGTGCGAATGATTCATCAAGAATTAGAAGCTGATTCTTTTAGTTGTAGTTCTATGGATAAGTTAACAAACTACAGGATGATGTTGACTCAATTTCAGAAGGATTTGGGTCGATGTAATGGATAAATTTCAAAGGCAGCAAGTTGTGCACGTAGAACAATGAACATTGCTTGGCAGACAGTCTCACCAGATCCAGTCATTGTACACAAGTCTCTTTGTCAATTTGAGACGTGTATTAAGTTTCTTTGAAAAGTGTTTTAAGACACTTAGTTTTGTAAGAGTGTAGAATCTTTGATAGATTGCACGATAATATGTAAAATAGTCTCATGTAATCATGTTGCAAGGACATTAGGTCCTGCAACATTGAATAAGTCAAAGTTAGTTAGTTATAGATAGGCTTTGAATAGTTCAAAGTTGGTTAGTTAAGGATAAGGATAGAATAAGTCAAAGTGGTTGAGGGTTTCCCCTTTCTTCTCCACTTTCCTCTCACCTCTTTTCCTATATAAAGGAGGGAGCTCATTGTAAATGATCATCTTTTGTTTGTGCAAATAAACTATAGGCAAAACTCTTGAGTTTTGAAAACTGTGTTTCATTGCAAGAGAGTTAAGCTTTTGAATAAAGGAATAGAGATTGACAGACTTTGTGTTGTTGTCTTGAAAATTAATGAATGCATTCTTATGTTGCATTTGTTGATCCTTGTTCAAATTAAATAGTTTCTTTGTTTAAATCATCGGAGCATCTTTAATCCAAGTTTTCTGAAGACTTTGTGCTTAAGGAAATCGGGGTTACTATAGAAACTAGTGGCTGATATACTCCAAGGACTGAAGAAATTGGGCTTCAGTATTGGACAATAGGTTAGAATACTTATTTGAGGTGAGGACAGGAGACTTTGAGCTCATTGTATCAGTTCATCTTTAGATATATCAATTGCTGCCTCGTTTGATTGTTCTTAAGTCAATCGTCGAGTCACCAGTATTACTGTTGCAAGGTGAACTATATGTGTTACAATTTAGTTCTACTTGAAGCCACTTGCGGTAAGAAGGGAGCGTCCCCTATTGCTGAGAGGAGAGATAAATCTCACATACTGCTGCCTAAAACACACGTTTTGGAAGTTGTAGTCTTAGTGACTTGCAAAATATTTAGCCAACATGATTCACCATAATGGTTCGATAATTAGAAGGATTGTTGATGTCGCCACTCTTATGAAGAGGAATAACAACGCTGGTAGTCCACTTAGTGGGAAATCTGCCCTTAGTGACCATGTTGAAGATATCTTTGATGCGCGGAGCCAAGAGTTCCACTCCCCACTTCAAAAATTCTACCTGTAACCCATCGATAGCTTTTGCTTTACCATTTGCCAGCTTCTTTATACCCTGTTTAATATCCTCAATGGAAAATAACTCAGCTGAAGTATTAAATATAGGTGGACTATCCACCCCATTTGGCATTTCATATAACAGCTTCACATATTCCAACCATTGAATATCTGTGATGCTATTTTCTACTTGTGTTCTCTTCTGCTGCAATTCTCTCCAAAAGCCTTTAGGATTATGTTTCCCTAAAGAAATTAGCTCCTTCCTTCGAGCAGTCACATAAACTTCTTTTTTGGCTTTTATCAGTTGCCTGTATGCGTAAGTGTTTTCTTTGCTAAAATCTCCCTTAGTAAGATATCTTTTCGCTGCCTTGCATTCTTTGTCATACCAGGGGTTAGCTGGAAAGGTGTTTGATGTGCCCCTCCTATGTCTAGATCTCTTACACTCCTTTAGGGAACTATGAATTATTGGAACCAACATGCTACTGATCAAGTGTTTACTTCCGCCGTTGTTTTCCTTGAGGTCGGCGTTGTTGTTAATCATTTCAAGCTGCCTTTTAAGAGCAACATAAAATATCTCATGATTCTCTTGATTTATAAGTATTTTCCCCTATTTAAGATTTGTTATACCAGTGCCTTAGATCTGCCCACTTTGTTGCTCCCTCGAATTAACACCATATTTGATAAAAAGAGGCATATGATCAAAGTTTAACTTCGTAGGGCAACGTTCAATCCTGAACTCCGTCAACTTGAGAATGGATATTTGAGAACATATCACATAATCCATGACGCTTTGTCCGTTGTATGTTTTACAAGTGATGCCACCTGATCTTGGCCAATACTTCATGCCATTGCATATAACCAAACCATGGAGACTACAAAGACCCAACAATTCTGCCCTGAAATGCGAAACACTCCTCTTCTCATCTTCCGAAGTCCTTTTGTTGTAGTTATCTTCACTCTCCTCTATCCACAAGGGGTTACTATCCTTTGTTGTCTTGCTGCCCAACTGAATGGATTGATTACTTGCTGTCCTAGCATTAAAATCCCCAATAAGGATTGTGTCTCGCATAGAGCTGACAGCAGAAATATCTTTATCTAAAGCCGTGTAAGGGTCTTCGTTGTCAAGGTTTCTTTTCTTGTAAAACCTTGAACTTTTAGGTGCAAAGTAGCAAGCAGCCATCCATGTAACCAACCCACATTCGTCAATTTTCAGCCATATAAACTGTTTGTTTGGATCTTCTTTCTCTACTTTTACTATTTTATTCCATGTTTCCTTTAGTAGTATCGCTATCCCTCTGTGTCCTTTACCTATTTTCGTCTCTTCATTCCAAATAGAGATTTTAGTGTATGCTTCAAATTCTGGGATTCTGCACCCTTCATGTTTCATGTGTTTCTATTAAAAAAATAATGTCTTGCCCTTCGGCTATGGGCCCCAACCTTGGTCCTCTTCTCCACGGGTATCCTCTACAATTCCAACTTACCATGTTTAGATACTCTCGTGGGGCCCCGAATCCCTATTTTTGATTTGCTGGTTTATCAACAATTTGTGCTTTACCATTCTTCAACCATGCCCACTTTCCCGCGTCTCTAGCTGATTTTACTTTCTCCCACTCTTTCCTCCTTTCCTCTTGTTGTGTGAATGTCAAGTCCTCATCCAAGTATATATGGGAACCTCTAAGTAGCCCCCAATTCTTCAGAATCACAATCTTGTCCTCTATGTTGCCTAAAGTAACTCTCACATGTCTATCTTTCCCGACTCCCATACTCTTACCAATCTTGCTTGCTTGACGTATATTTCCTATCCATTTCAACTTGTCTCTGATGAAATCCTGTGCTAGAATGTCTGTTTTTTCACTCTCCATAGTCCTTTAAGCCTTTGATAATGATGTTTGTTGCCTTCTCCTGTTTGTCCTTTTCCTCTTTTATTTGCTTCTTTATTTGCACCTCGATGATTTATTTTTGCTCCATTGTCGGTTCATTTACCACTTGAGCCCAAGATTTGGCCTCTTTTATCTTCTCCTTTAATTCATTTTTTCTAATTACCATGTTCGCCATTGCTGCTTGAAATTCTGCTAGTTGTATTGTTGTGGCTGTTTTCATTGGTTCGGGGCTGCAATTTTCTGTTGCTTTCTCATAATCCATATCTTTCTTTAAACTGACTAAATCTTGTTGTCCTCTCTTGATGCTGATTTGAAGGCTTAACACCTGCTCTTTTAGCCATTTGTTTTCCCTCTCTAGTTCCCAACTAGCTACTTTAACCTCGTGTAGCTTGTCACTTTCTTGCTGCCCCTTTTCTTCCAGAATTTCAATTCTTTTTTTCAAATCCATAAGGTCACTTACATATAGTTCTGAAGACCAAAGAAGAGGAGATGAAGAGGGGCTGTAAGTGTCTTTATTGTTTGGTGATCCCTTCTTCCCCCTTCTTTGTCCATCTAAGTGAAAACCACAATTAGATCAATTGGAGTTAAAAACCAGGCTCTTGCAAAACAATTTTTTATTTTTTCTAATTTTCTTCCATTTTAAAAAATGTACCAAACCTACTCTCTTTTCTTAAAAATAAATAAATATGGGTTGTATATAAAAAAATTCTCTTCCTTGTGGGTTGATGATACATGTACAAATTCAAGCTCCTTTTAAATTTATTTGCATAATAGTAATGTGAAGGAAGCTTGGATATAATTGGAAATGTTTTTATTTATTTATTTATATTTTTTAATAAAAGTAGCAAAACAAGGGTACTATTGAAGGTATAGAAATAATAGACCAAAGGAACTGTTTACAACAAGGTCAAGAATCGACTATTGATAGCAGACTAGCAACACTAGTAAATCACCAAGAGTGGGTAGACAACTCACCCACATCAAAGGGAGGAAAATGAGAGATTGCAGAGTGATTCTTCCTTTGCTGATAGACAACCATCCAGGCGATACTTTTATAATGGTCCCCACCACGAAGGGAAGGTGGTGGAACCCTCAAAAATAGAGAATCAACACTAGCACCAAGAACAAAGTGCTAACAATGCTGACAATTGGGAAAGTTGTAGACTTAAAGACTGAATTTTACTTTACATTTATAAATTTTATATAACAATCTTATTAATACAAAAAAAAAATTATAATGTTGTAGATTTATATAAAGTTGTTATTTTCTTTTGTGTATTTGCAAATTTATATTTTGTTTTTCAAACTTAGATTGTTTTGTCTAAATTCCAATCATCTACTATGATTTCTTAATTTCTACATGTATGACATACCTAATTCACAAGATGAAATAGTCTCATACCTAATTGTCAAGATGAAATAGTCACATACCTAATTGACAAGATGGAATAGTCATGGATGCCTTTGTCAATTTTCCATAAATCTTATGTCTGGAATGGTTTCTTCCTTTGGACTAGCAAATGAAAAGTAACTTGTCAGGGAAGCACTTCTAGTTAAAGATCAATGTACAAGTTTTTTTACAACTCCCGCGATTATATATATATTTTCAAATAAAGCATGAATTGCCGGCACATTTATTTGCAACCTATTTGAGGTGGTAGGGCTACACCCCTCTTATAAGTTATTCTTAACTACAAATGCAAAGGCTCAAAATTTTGAACATCTCCATTAGAATTGGATGTTGGGAAGGTAGAGGAGTCATTGATGAGATAAACCACCTCTCATTATGCTTGATCAATTGTTCTTTATTGTAATCAGTTCAATTTTTCAAATTCTCGTTGAGCCTCTTTCTCCCTATATAACCAAAACTTTTCCTTTAAAACTCTCTACACCTAGAGCTATCTCAATTATCAAGATTTGTCTTTGCTCTTGATTTGCATCTCTTTGACTTTCCTCACTTTCATCAAATCCTTTTTTTAATCTTGCAATTCTTGTATCCACAACTTTTATTGCTCCTACTCTTTAACCATTTGTTGTAAGCATACGGTGTGAGAATTCACAATTGCTTGCTTAGTTGAAGCATATTGAAATTAAAGTTTGAAAAATTTAGAGAGTACTTCATTTGTGGTCAACTCATCCTTTACTGCATGACATAAATTGAATGCCATGTTCTTATTTAATAGTCCCTAATCAAAACTATCTTGATTTTTAGCGCCACAATCTATGTAGTGACCATCTTTCTTTTATCTTGATGTGACAAGGATGACTTGGCAAGGCTAATTTACTCTTTACTAAAATTTGTCAACAACCCCAAATTATTAGCAACTTCAATCATTCTAGTTGGCTAGCTTTTGTGGACGAGCTCAAGCATTATTTACTCTTTAACTTGAAGCATCTAAATTACATAGTTCAATGACATTTGATTATCTAAAATATTATTACAAGAAAATTTTGTTGTATCAAATTCCATTCCTATATTTGCGAGTTCTTCTCTTCATTAGGATACATCTTGCTTGCATTCATACATTCATATTGTATTTCTTCTAAGCATTCTTAAATTTCTTTTTTGTTATAAAAAAATGCCCTAAAATATTTTTAGCTGCAAGATCTCTCCTTCCTCATCAATTTTTAGGCCTTAGTTGGCTTCATGTCCTTGAGAAGAGAAAACCAGTGATAATATTGAAAGGAGTTATTGCTAGCTTGAAGGTATTTCTTGAAAGATGCCAACTCTTCTCTTCCAATCTCAATTAGGGCACAACTTTCCTTTCATGTAATCTTTTATTTTTTGAAGTCTTGAATAGAGAGACAATACCTACATCTAGGGTTTGTAGCTTGTGACTAGTATGCAAGGGCAAGAATATTAATTTCTAGAAAAGAGGTTGACAAAACTAGAAAGCCATTATGCAAGCAATGTTAGATCTTGGGATGAGAAAGATCAGTAAAATCAGGGGGTATGGAAATATAAGAACCAAAGTGAGGCCTAAATGAGTATGTAATTATATGAGGATATGATTTACAACACTACACTTTCTTTATGTCTCCTCCTTGGTTTAAGGATTCAACTATAATTTGTGGATATATCTCCTCAATTATCTCCTCAACTATTTTTAGAGGTTCCTATGCATGAGTAAAATAATCATTTACTTATTTATTCACTTGAGCAATTTCAAGTGCCCCAAAATCTTGTGTTTCTACATTTATCTATATCCCTTCATATAGAGGACCATTTCTTTTTTATATTCCTTATTAAGTGAGTAAATAAAAAACCAGGGTCACTTTCCTTCGCAATCATATTTTGGAAAGAGATATTAGGGTGTTCTTCATCAGTTTAGGGAGATTCTAGAGTGAATACTTCTACAATAATATAAATTTCTTTTATGGTCACTTCTTGACATTCTTACCTTTCTTACACTACTTGGCTATCTTGATTGTGTTAGATAATGAAGGTGAAGACAAAAATTGTGTAACTCTTGTTGGGGAATGAATACATGTAACCACTACTTTTTCTTTTGTACTACTAGAGGTTATGTGCCTTGTATTAATATTATTGGAATAAATGTTTTAGAGGAGTCAAATATGAAATAAAATCTATGATTTTTACCTATGGGTTGCAAGAAAAGCACTTGCCATGGTTTTTGGTTGTGAAGTGCTTTATGCTATGGAGAAAATTTCTCCTACTCTCATTTTTATCACAAACATATTTTATTCTTTCACATTGCTTTTCTATTTTGGGTATATTTGTCATTTCATGCCCCCCTTCAATGACCATTAATGATGACCAATCTAAGAGAGTCTAGATGGGCCATCTTGCATGAATGTGTACCTTTAATTGTTGCATTGTCACCTTTCACGTCTTAGACAAATGCTCAAATTGAAAAAAAAACATCAAATTGGCTAAGTGCAAAAATTGTTTGAGATTCAAAGTTTTAGGGTTGTCCATGTTGTCACACCTTTTGTATCGATCTCAACTCTTCATTCCAATCCTTGAAATTGAAGCATTGTTTTGTTGAAGTTTAAGAGTTTCAAAAATATCTATCTTAGCATTCCTTTCTAATTTTTTTTCTAAAACCCACCTTGAAGCCTTCTGAATTTTTCAAAGTATCAATTTTAATTGGCCCTTCAAACTATCAGGATTTCCCTTTCCCCTTTCCTTTCCCTTCAAGTCACATATTTGCATTCTCAATCCTAAAAGTTTGAATTATATTCTTTAACAAGTGCTCTCTCAAATGTTTACATTTTCTCTTACTTGTTTGGGTACCATTTATTGCTCTTCTTAATCTCTGAAGTCCAAAAGATAATGTTGCTCAAGCGTTCATTTTGTTGTCCTATCATACTTTCAATGAATCCCTTATTTTTTGAACTCTCCCAAGTTTCCATGATTCCCAAACTATTGAAATCACTCATGAAATTTGCAAGTGTTGATTGTTGACATGTTGGGCCATTGATATTTCCCATACCTTTTGTCATTTTCTTCATCAAGTGGGTCAAACCTTTGGCCACCCCCCTTTTTAGTATTTCCATAGCATCCTCAATGCTTCAAATTCCTACCAAAGTTATTCAATTTTTTTCTAAGTTTTTCAAACCTTTAAAATTTTGTATCTTACCTTCCCTTCATGGCTTGTTAGACTTTTGGTCTTTCCCTTGACTTCATACCCTCCCTTCTATCTCTGGTTCCCTGAATGCCCACCTTTTCTTGATGAAATCATGTTGATACCATCACTTGATGTCATGATAACATCATCACCATCCTCATCCCTTGAGGATGTCATTCCAACAACATTATCAAGGGTCAAACTTTTAGAGTGTCAATTTCTCCCCCTTCTTATTGGAAATAAATTTGTTAGATTCATGATGCTTGATGCTTAACAAAGGATATCCTTGTTGAGGCATTTGGGATGGATGTTTGCATGTATCAAATTCAATTTGTATGGGTTTAGTAGAGACCCGATGGATCAACTAAGCTAAGCTATAAATATTTTTGCCAATAAATCGAGAGACTTAGTTCTCTTTTCATGGAATGATGGTATGACCAATGTTGATGATTTGACACTTCATCGACATTAAATCTATAAATGATAATTTCACCCACCCATTGCTCCTGTAACACTACTAATGCCATCTACTATCATATTTTAATTCGAGGAAGATCCATAACAACTTTTAATTCATTTAGAATAGATCCCTATGAGAAAAATAGTGTCCATACCTCAATTATTACTTGCAACTCCTTTTTGTTAGAACACCATCCCTAGGTCATGATTTTGAAAACTTTTCTTGAAGTTTTCTCCAATTCTTGCACTCAAACCCAAAAATCATCAATGCTAAGGTGTGGTAGGGGGTCCAAAGAATGTTTTCTCACACCTCTATTTCATTTAGATTGTATTTGTAGAGGGCACTTTTCACCAACAAATTGGTGGGGTTTGTGGATAGGGTTTCCTATGGCCTTATGATGTCTGGCATACGTTCTTTCAAGGATATATTATATTTGAACCTCATTAGTATAGGAATTTCTTCCCAATTTAGATTATAGACAAATAATTAATTTATTTTTCTACAGATATAATTGGCTTTATGTTTGAATAAAAAAACATATTTCACCCCTTCTTACTTCCATCATACTATGAAAATTTATTTTCCTCTATATGAAATGAATGTTTCTATTCTTTTTGTATAAGTATGATGTGTACTATATGTTATAGGAGCTATTTATGGATCCTTCCTTCCCTCTCAATGCTTGTTTAACTCTAGCCTTCATACACACTTCAGGAGTTGTAGAACAAAGACTTGTGTGAGTCCTTTTGGTAAAATTCTACTGATTCGTTGTGCTATTGTGACAAAATGAGGGAAATCACCTTAGTTTTGGCGCACCACAATTTTATTTGTTGTATTCCTTCTTCTCCCTTTTCTCCTTGCAAAACGAGAAGAATAAGATTAGAGTTTTAGTTTTATCTATGTTGAATTGGATCAAAACTTGGTGTCTAGGTTAACAAAGGAGTCAACATTATTTGGAGGTCTTATATCAACAACAAGGCCCCACACCATGAGATCATTCCCACTGTATCAATGAAACATTGAACCAGACTTAATAAAGAGCGGATTTTCAAGTGATAACAATTACCATCTTTATTATTGGTAAAGGTTACCCATTGTGACCTAAATAATTTGGCTCATTAGTTTAACCAATGACCACTACTATCCAAGATTTTTTTTTAAAGGTATGAATGTCAAAATCCTGCAGTTTAAACCATCATTATTCTGACATAGGAGTATCATGGAATCTACTTCTCATAGGTTGGATGTAGGACCACTTCATCATCCTTTGCTTGATCTAGCACTTTATGTGTATTGAATGCACTCATTTGAGTATTGAACAATTTTTAGTAATCTCCTTCTTACTTCTTTACCATCAGTATAATCTACCCAATAGTTATCCACGTGAGGATGTGCTTAAAGTTAGTTGATACCCACTTCTCCATTTTGCGAAAGGGATCAAAATTTATCTTGGGTTCATATAAACATAAATTATGCAATAACAAATTAATTTTGAATTTTTTGCATATAGTAAGGTAGCATAGGGATAATGCCATAGACCAATAAGGAATTGTACCTTAATTCCATGCTTTGAGTCTAGAAGATCATGGAAATCCACTAATTACATAAAAAATTTATAGCATGATAACCTTTTTTGTAGGATAGCTTGGAAACTTGCAGGGCGCATTTATGAATCATTCAAATTCAATTTAAGAGAATTTAAGAAATCGAATGAACCAATTCAAATCCTTCCCTACCTAAAATTTTGCTACACCTGATAGTTGGCCATGTCTCCTTTTATAAATTTGGCTCAAACAAAAATATAATATTTACCCTCACTAATGCATAACCAATTATTCAGACTCTAGCTGCAAGTAATGTTTGTGTACCAAGATTGTTTCTAGTCTCAAGAACGTTACACAATTCCTCCCGAGTTTTAGAAAAGTTATTTTCTTGACCAACAAGTTTACTATATATGAAGTCATGTGAAAACTCTTTTGCTCCCAATATTAGTTGACTGAGACTGCAAGTTTTCATTAATTATATCTACCCAATGTGTACTTAAAGAAAATATGGTTAGGCGAAATGCAAAATGTAAGGGATTGTCCACCTTTTCTTAATTCACAATTCAGAAGGAAGATGCCCCACCAGGCTCAAAGTTAGTTTGAAGTGCTAAGTGGGATAATGAATTTCCTTTGCCAATTATGATTAAAGGTCGTTTCAAAAAAGACCTAAATAGGCAAATATTTGTTACCTATTGGAATTGAAATACATGTGAATCTAATTTCCATTTCACTTTGTTTCAGTAATTTTCATCAAATTTTGTGAAACTTATGGCATTTGTGGTGCTTGATGTCCCGCGTGACTGGTTTTTCCTATGCATAGTCCAAAAGAAACATGTTGTAATGGAATTGTACAGAGTGTTGAATGTATAAAACCAATTGGAAGACTTGATACTATGTTTCTAGTTTCAAATGCAAGTGGTTTTATGTAATTTGGTTTATTTTGTGCAAGTTTGATGTAGGAGCATCCTTGCGTCATTGACAATCTTGCATCACCCAAAAATATTTCCTTTTGATTTTGTTCTTGTTTTCCCATTTCTGTGTTTTTGGTGGCGTTCCTTGGTTTGGATCATTTGCTGTTGCAAACTTTAGGGTTTGTTCTGGACATCATGTTTTACTTATGTTTGGGTACACACCTCATTTGGATACTTCACTATGGAGATAGTAAAGATTCTTGGTCAGTTTTGTGTGTTCTTCATGTTCTAATGGTCAGTTGGAGTTTTCTGATCTCACAAAGCATTTTCCCGACCGAAGAAGCTTAGTGGCTCATATAAGGATGTTCCTGGATCTTTGGAAGATGTCTCTCTTGGATCACATGTCATTTCTACATCTTGGCATTGAGATCTTATGAATTGGGTCGTGATCTATTTTTGTACACGTTACATTTTTATTAGTCTTGGAAAATATAATTGTTGTGGTCGACATAAGTGTTGCAAAGGCTCTATATATTGAGGCTCTTAATCTTTGTTTAGGGGGGAAGTTGTAGCTGAGAATAAGATAACCTTCGAAGGTTAGCATTAGGTATTAGTTTTGGATTTTTTGTTGTAATTAGCCATGTATGCTGAAAGTTTGTAATCTGCATGTCACAAGCCAATGTGATGTAAATCTTGGATTTGTGAGAATGCAACGATCTGATATAGCATGTTGAATTTCTATACTTGTTTCTGAGTTGGATTTTTCTATTATATTGACTCTAGCTACATGGTTGGACCATCTCCTTTGCGGAAACTTTGACTATGACTACACCAAGTGGTATCAGAGAAGGATTCATTCTTGTGATGATAGATTTGAGTTCCTAAGCTTGAGAAGACCTTGGTGTGTTTATTGCGGGGTGGTAGAGTGTAGATCTGACTCACAATAACATAGGACTTGTGCAAGGTGGTTAGGAGGAGATCTATTTCTGGTTATATGAGTTGTTGAGGCATCCCATTGGTGAATTGATTGCCGAGTTGGAGGAAAACTTCTAGTGTGTTCAATAGATTGTCGAGTGAGAGGCAATTGAATCCTTGTAATTAGATCGCTGAAGCTGAGGTAGTTGCACCTGAGGATTGGGAGAGATGTTTCCCAGAAGAATGAACCCTAGAAGGTTAGAACAAATGATGGAGTACTTTAGAAATGAGATGAGGAATGAGATCCGAAATGCATTGACTGGATTGTGAAGAAATTCTGAGACTAAGGAGGAATATGAGGAAGCTGCTGAAGGTATTGAGACTGAAGAAATAGTTTGGGGCTTGATGTCTTTGATACTCTTCTTTATCGACTGTCTTCCTTAGTGTATTCTTCCTTTTGCCGATTATCTCCATTGACTGTCATGACTTTGACAAAATTAATGAAAACAAACTATCTTATAGAGTATCAATCTCCCCCTTTGGCATTAGTTGGCATTTAGACAGAAACTTCAAAGTCATTAAAATTTTGTACATCTCTTGTACAACTCCTCCTTAGATAATACTTCTTATTGTTGAGGACAATTATTCAATTGCGTATTGTCATTGATGTTTACACAAGTATAGTAATGTTCACACAAATGTCTAATCCTATCCGAGCACAGTCAGTTCATGCCAAGCACTCTCATGCATTAAAGAGGACCAATGTGATTTTCAATTCTAACCGAGTTCACTTGGGCATTATAGTGTTGGTCAGGCGTTGAAAGATTTCAATTTTGACCGAGTTAAAGAGTTAGTGTCAGCCAACTAGCATGATTTTATATTTTATGGATAATTGGTTATATGTAGTCGAAAGACATGAGTTTTATTATTTATTTGGAAGGATATTAAGGTCAACTTGACAAGGCTTGTGATATATATATA
>MU226309.1:1187438-1208488 GCA_018584345.1 Thuja plicata
CTGAGGGCCTCTATTTCAAACCTTTACACTCCATGACTAGAGAGCTATGGATCGATATTTGAGGCCTCATTCTTGAGCAACCTTGGATGGAATGATTCATAGAAGTGTGTCAACATTTTAGCACACAACTATCACCTTGAGTTGTGTGATAATATCATACATACATTCATTGGTTATGTATCAGTGTCCTTGGTGGCCATAACACCTTCATCTTGTGATATATCATTCCTAGATCTTTGTCAGTGATATCTTCAATGATAACTTCATCGGTGTTAATTTCCAAATCAATAGGATTATTCTTACCTTGTTCATGTTTGAAAAATTCATCGGTTATGTTATCCTTTTATTTCTCAACTTGAGATTCAATCTCTTTGATGTTGGACATCTCTTTCCATTTGGCATTGGTTTCTAACTGTACTTGCTCCAATTCTCCTATCATAATCCTTAAAGATCTTCCTTTTGGAAGGAATCATTTAGAGTATTGTTTGAATGTGTCTTCAATTTCTTGTATAGATAGGTTTGGTATAGTTAGCATGAGATATCTTTCTCTCATTTTTTTTTTCATTCATAGAATATTTCCATCTTGCATCTATGTTGTTGTATTACTCAATAGGCAAAAACTTGATAACTTCAAGTAGTGTGTATATGAATTTGTGTAAATAGTAAACAATTGCATCTTCAATTTTTACCTTATTATCTTTACTTTGATTGTTGTATTTTTCTTTCTTCATTCCTCTGAATGTTCCATACTTCTTCATTGTGTCTAACATTTCATCTAGACTTCCTAGTGGTGGAGGTGATTTTTTCACAACTTTGAATTTGCTTAAATCTTTAGTCTTTGTGTCATTGTCTGGTCTTAGCTTCAACCTTCTCCCCAGTCTAGTGTTTTCCTTCTTGCTTCTTACATATGTTTTCCCTTTTAGTTCAATATAATTATTATTTTCTTTTAGTGAGGCTGTAGACCTTATTGGTGGTTTAGTAGATTTGGGACTCAGTGAAGGCTTCAACACTTGTGCTTTCTTGCCTTCCACTTCAGAGGGTCTTGCCTCATCTTCTTTATTATCAATTCCAAAATTCTTAGATAGATTAGCAATCATCTTGCTAGATTTTATTTGAATTTTAGGTACCAAGATACCTTTCTTAATCTTAGCCTTAACTTCTTCATATGTTCCATATCTCTTGCTCTTTTATCAGAAGGCTTAGCAAACATAGTCTCAATTTGTTGAGACATAATGTCTATGTCCATCTCGTATCCCATAGGCTGTATCCAGATACTTCTATGCTCAACTTCCTTGACAATACATGAGTCGGTGTCTACCTTGAAATAAACAATGTCATGATATTTCTCAACTAATTGAGGTGGAACTCTAAATTTTTGATGCATTCTTGTTTGGAATTTAGAGAAGTAATCATTCATAACAATGCCAATATTCTCTCTTAGATTCTGAATGTACTCACTAATTTGATAAATGATAGGCTTATCAACATTCCATGTCACATTTTCAACATATGGAAAGAAGTTCTCAAATTAAAAGTATATGCATACCAGTAGTGAGATGAACTTCAATGTGTTTGTCTTTTTTTTCCTTATAGTGTTCATGTTGTCTTCAAGTTGTTTCAACAATATCTCACATAGATCAATCTGCACATCTTTGTTTACAATCTTGTAAGCCAAATCAACAATTGTACAAGGTACATTGTCCACTCGTGATGATTGGAATACTCGGTAGAAAAAGATGTTACATGGAAATTTCAATTTGAGGTCTTCAATAGTAGAAATATTCAGACCTCTCCCATATCATTTAGCTTTGGTTAACTCACTCAAATTGTTATTCTCAAACTGTCTAATGGCTTTAGGCTTTTCTCCAATTGGATAACCTTTCACAATGTGCAATACATCCTTTGTGATCTTCACCGGTTGATCTAGCCACATAAATTGGTCACATACTCAGCTAAAGACCATCCTTATCCACTCAGTTTTGAATAACCTCAGGATATGCAGGGCATGTGTCAAACCTTTTGATTCTAGATGAACATGATCACTCTTTAGTTTCCTGTCTACACATAACTTCTAGTAAGATGAATCAATTTACACTTCACAGATCTCCTCAACTTTATAATGGATAAACGTGAGAATGTCCTCGATCAATAAAACTCTATCCAAAATGGAAAAATAGTTCTCCCATCATGTCTGGTTCAACTACCTTAGCAAGCGGTAGTTTATACTTAGGATTCATGCGCTCAACATTCTCAACTACAACTGAGTTTTGAGCTTTTGTGGTTATATCCTCTTGTCAAACACAAATATTTTGAACTAGGGTTTGCGTCTACAACTCGGTTGCACCAACACAGCTAGGGAAACACCACAAATAAATTAAGTAGATTCAAATGTGCTCAAAATAGTTTAGGATTACCTTCACAATCGCTCAAATTTGCTTGAAGAATAAATTTTGCAACTCTGTTCACAATGCTCTAGAAAATGGTAAGAAACAATAATAGATGATAAGGTCTATTTATAGCTCTTTCTAGGTTTAGGGTTTCCAATAGTCATAGAAATAACAATTAATGCTCCATCGAATTACTTTACCAATTTCCTTTCACTGAATGAATTATGAATCATAAAATCAACAATATGTATCCAAATGCATCTAAGTATGCTCATATGGATTTCTGCACATATATTAGGAACCGATTTAAGATTTGAAATTTAACTTGCAGTTCCTACTCATACCTCATAATTGATTAGGAAGAGTCGGTTGCACCCAATCCAGAACATGAGGTGCCTTCAACTATCTTGAATGATGTTTCACCATCCATAGTATTTCTTCTCCATGTCTTATTAATATGATCTCTCATTTATTCAACATTCACCTTTTTTTTCTCAGATGTTTCTTCCTTGGTAGGAGCTTTGCCTCGGTACCTGTAGTATTTGGAAAGGTGACCTAGCTTGTGACAATGGAAGCATGCCATGCCAGGGTTTCTCCAAGATCTCCTATTGTTCCTTCTATGTAGCAACATGCAGTTTACAACAATATGTCCATATCTTTCACAGACTAAACATGATATCCTTGTATTATAGTCCTATGGTATAGATGTACCCTGTCGGTTTGTTGGCATATTCTGTTAGTTCAGTACCCATTTTTTATTTCTCTTTTTTGATCTGCATTCTTTAGATTGTGACCATACTTGTATTTATTACAGTAGCCATCAAACTTTGGCTTTCTTGTGTTTTTTTCACTCTGATTTGCATTCAAGTGCTCAGTGCCCATACTTATTATAGTTATAACAATATCCATCAAACTTAGGTGAACTTGGTGACTTACCCCTTTTTCTTTTGTAGACATTTGCATTATGCCCAATTTTCCCATAGTAGTATAAACTAGGCTTGTTTGACTTCGGTGTGGCAAAAGTGTCTTGATTGTCAGCTTGTTTAGAGGACTCACCTTTCTCAATAGTGCTCTCACCATTGAATCCAAGTCCAGTTTTGTCTTTTGGTTGTCTTTGAAATTTAATATTTGCATCCAATGATCTCAATGTTTCTTCATTTCTCTTTAGTAGCTCATTGGCTTCTTTTTTAAATTTCTGTTCTCTAGCCAATCTATAGCTTCACACTTTAGTGCTTGATTCTCAAATTCTTTCCTCACTAACTCTAGATTTGATCTCACTAGTTGATCAGTTATATTATAGTGTACTTGTGTTATCCTCATGATCTCATTATCTTTCTAAACTATTATTGTCTCAAATTGTCTTTTGTCTTCTTTTGCTAATCTCAATGCATCTTCAACTACTCCCTTAGAGTCAAGTATCTCACTCATTCTCAATGCTTGTACTTCTTGATCTATCTTTTCTAAGTTCGGTTTCTCGGTGAGTGTCTTGTTCTTTTCCATGAGTTATGAAATGGTTGAATCAGCTTCATCACTCAGACTACTTTTAGATGTTGTCTCAAGAGTATCAACATGCACTTGTATGGATTTTAGTTCACTACATAACTGCTTTCTCACTTTTAAGGACTTTTCTAGCTTTCTTTTCAGATCTTCAATCACTTCTTATGCACTATCCAACTCAAACTCAAGACTATCAATCTTCTTACATTGCTTATAACTTTGCATAGTCATGATCTTTATCCTCAGGTGGTTAAACCCTTATCTCAAGAGTCCAATCTCTGATACCAATTGTTGGATTAATCTATGGAAAGATAAGTGCTGAGAGGGGAGGGGTGAATTAGTACTTCTAAAACTTTTAACTACTATTCTTTAGTCTTCACCGAATTGAATATCATTCATAAAAACATTAAAAATCTTCTAAAGTAAATTAGAAAACCATGACAGATAAATCCATGATTTTTGGTCACACAAAAATCCTTTGTTAGAGGAAAAAGCTATGGTGGGGATGACACCCACAATCCTTCAATACTGCAGTATAAAGGTTTCTCGATTAGAGCTACAATGTTAGATACTTCTGATAGCTTACCATGTTAGGAGTATAATACTCGATTAAGAATATAAAAGACTTATTTAGTCTACCTTGATAAAGGATTTTACAATCTCTCATCTAAGAGATGTACCTAGTTAGAGGATTTACAAAAATTAGAGCTGTTAGGGCCTACCCACTGAATGGGATTTCTAGTCTCCTAACTATTACAAAAGCTATTAAAAATATGTCTGCAAGTATGCATCAACCATAATGTTGTTCAAACTCTTTATTCTCTGTAAGTGCACTACCTCATTCTGCACTTGGTAACTTATCTGTCTTGCACCTTAGAACTTCTGCATTCTAACTCCTTTAGCTCTATCACTGTAACTGCTTCTGTCTCTACAATATTCATTATCATCATCTGTCATCTTCATTTTCTATTCCTTTTATATGATCTTAAGGTGGTTAACCTAATTTAGATCCTTCTTCTGCGGTGGAGTTAAAGCGGTGCAAGGTTGGTTTCATTCCCAACACATTTATTATGCTTGTATTTCATTGGTTGAGTTGCCTTGTGGTCATGTGCAATCATGTTATTGAAATCCCAATGTTCTACCTAACTTCTGCCTCGAATATTATAAAAGATTTCCCACTTGACGTCCAAGTTCAATGTATCAAATTTGAATTTTTATATCAGCTCTGGTATATTTGGTAATGTGCTCTAATATTTCTTGGTGACATAACATCTTCTCGGTGACTATAACACTAATCGATAATTGTTACTGCTTAACTCAGTGCTAAATAACCGTTCGGTGCTCAATGTCTTTGATAATCTGCTTTATCGACTATCTTCCTTAGTGCATTCTTCCTTTTTCCAATTACACACACACACACATATACATACATACATACATTTTTAAATTATAATTCTATGATGGCATAACTTTTATTTATTCTACTTCTCATTACTTGGATCTGAAAGTGAATATGTTGTTTATTTCACAACTGATTGCGAATATGTTGTTTATTTTACAAATGAAAGTGAATATGTTTTTTATTGCACAAGAAGTTGTCATTACATATGGGAAACTAAAATATAATCCAATTACACAAAACCCCGCCCAAATAAGATTTCTCAGAATCCTTTAAAAATTAAAATGAAGTTTAGATTAAAATAAAATTTTTTCAATGAAATTTGAATGACTGGATAGTCATAGAAGACAAAAGAAATTATAATTTATGTTATCTCTTTCATACTAACAAGTTTACATGGTACAATTTACATCTCTATAGGATGGCCCGTGGTGTCTGGTCTGAATGCCCTTTCTAGCGTTATCCACTGATCACTTGATGCAACTACAATCATTTTCATCATTCTATATCTAACTCTCAATTTTGTTGACAATTCATAGAAGAAATTCATACTTGATTTCATATTTGTCATCGATTAATATTTGGAAGAGGAATTTGACACCAATGTTGTATTGAAGGTTATCAATGGTTCGATGTGTCACAACTCTCCAATTATTGAGATCACCATGTTGAATTTTCTAAGGCCTAGATTTCATCTTTGTGCAATGTTTGGAGAGGCCCTGTTTTGACACTGAGATTTACAACAAAGTCATGGAATGGGTAGGGTTGTGGCAATCTGCAAGCGTGCAAACATGGTAAGGGTTTCTCACTTGGGGTTATCCCACATTTATTGTGTTGGGGAATAGCTTGTAATTTTTATAAATCAACGCACACATAGGAAGTTCCAAAAAGGCAGACACCTTTGGTAGGAGTCTCGCGTGTGCGTGGTAGATAATTCAACAATAACTTGAAATATTTTTTAGGCCCAAGGTAACTAAGAATCAAAATGGAAGACAAATCAAAAAACCAGAATGTGCCACATGATAGGAGTAAACTAAGGTGAATCGATGAGTGAGCCTCCATGTGGCGTAATTCTATGAACTCATGAAGAAGAAGCTTGAGGAGAGAAAAAATCCTATGAGGAAGGGAGATGCCACCATGTGCCCTGGCTAGGATGTTACAAAGTATGGTCTCCAGCTCATGAGATAAATTGACAGTTAGAACATCATGTCGCAAGTTGGAGATAACTGTTAGTCGCGAGGTTGTGACAGTTTGAGGTGATTAGCGGTTAGGGGTTGCAAGCTTGCGAGTGGCGTTGTTGCAAGGTCATGGTGGTCAAGGGAGATAACATAAAAGGTTGGTGAGATTGAGATGATGGTTAGTCACTAGGTTGCTAAGGTATGTGGAAGTTAATAGCAATGATTGGCGAATTAGTGATTGACTGCCACGTAGAGAATTTAAAGATGAGTTTAAGGTTGTTGCTAGATCTTTGGTTATAATGTGGTTATTATGTGGGGATAGAGAGTTAGCAAGAATTTTCCATGTTACAAAGAGTTTTAAGTGTGGAATGTTATTTCCAAATCATGGGGTTAAAAGATTTAATATTTTCAGGTGGAGAGCTTGAGACTGAACTACTAGCGGGGTGTCTCCAGGTCGCGAGCTGTTATAGAGAATCATCATTTGGGCCGAGAGATAGTGACCGGGTGCCACGTGTCCAAGTGTTTTAGCCATGAATTTTCCAAGGAAGAAGCAAGATAATAACATGCGCCTAGGTCGGGAGATGAACGGTGGTCGTGAGCTTGCAAGATGAGATGAAATATTCTTCTAGGGTTGGAGAATTCATAAAACGTTGTCACATGTCTGGGGCTAGCTACTATCAATCCACCAAGAAAAATTTTGTGAGCTTTCCCCTAGTTGTTTGATAGTATATTTTACTCGATGCTATATTTTTGGGTCCCAAAAACTATATTTCTTTCGAGTAACATGAAACCTCGTATCCTGCTAGCTGAGTTAATCAACACACAATTTTATCTAATGCATAAGATTTGTGAGTCCCAGTGGCCAATCTACTTTTCAAATAACTTGAGGCCTCAACTCATGGGTTAAGTCTTATTTGATGGCTATTTTTGTTCGATGGATAGGGATCACAAGATTTTTCCACGTGCCCTATTTTTTGTATGCTAAGGAAAGGTAGGGTCGGATGTTGACATGCCATGGGTGGTGATATTCTATTGGATGATTTATGGGCTCATTTTTCATGCCATAGAAAATATCATGTTGTGTGATTTGGAACGCCCGTTGCACCAACGTGGGTAAGGATCAACGACCGAGTTTCAAACATGATTTCAAAAGAGGTGGTTGGATCCGTTGCTTGTTACCTATGCACAAAGTAACTGCTAGGCTGGGTATGGCTTTGTCGATAGGTAAAGTCAGTTTTTGACTCATCGCCCGAGGACTAAGATGCCATGTCGGTGCAAGTCAAGTTGTAGAGGTGTAGATATATCAGGTTGGTTTTTGATTCAACATTAATGTGGTCAGGACGTGCTGATAGGATCAAACAAGGTGTAGATTTGTAAATATTTACACAAGTGGAGGGTTTCAGGATGATGGCATTTGATTGATTAGATTAGTAGGCTTCAAGGGATATATTTGAAGTGATAGTACCGCAAGGAGGATTGATTCCAAATCAAGATGCAACATGGTGGTAGCTCAGTTGGTAGAAAGGAGTGTAGGCCTCATAAATTTCTGAGAGGAGGGATAAGGATTAGATATTTTGAGTTAGCTGGACAGGGAGGAGGATATTTTTGCAAATCAGATTTAAGGAGAAGGACAAGTGTCAATAGTAGATATAATATAGAGTTCTCTCCTTATCTATATATTCTATTTTCTTCTCTATTGTAAGGGTTCCGATTCAAAGTTGAGAACGTAGTTCTAATTTTTATGGTTCTAGTAGTAAGATTAGCTGAGATTGAGAAGCATTGTAATTTATTTTTATAGAGCAATTTATATGAATTTGTGTTAAGGATTTTGCAGGTTTTGAGTCTTTAGGAAGCATTGTAATTTATTTTTATAGAGCAATTTATATGAATTTGTGTTAATTATTTTGCAGGTTATGAGTCTTTAGGTTGTATTGATATTGTATGTCAAAGTTAGAAAAGGGCTTTGTTGAAATATAAGTCTGATTCAGATCTCTAAAGTGTGCAAAATCAGTCACATTTTAAATGGAATAAAATGAAGAGTTATTCTCATTTAGTGTCTTGTTGTGAGATATGTGATTCTCTTTCATACTGTGATC
Source organism: Thuja plicata (assembly GCA_018584345.1). Lineage (NCBI taxonomy): Eukaryota > Viridiplantae > Streptophyta > Pinopsida > Cupressales > Cupressaceae > Thuja > Thuja plicata. The sequence continues at coordinate 1,195,996 of MU226309.1, forward strand.
TAGGGGTCAATTAAATGCTTGATAGAAGTTGCAGATTTGCTGGGGTTGTGCAGGGATTTTGATAAGTAGGCTGGGTTAGAATTGTTGTTGAAGAATTTTATAATGTAATTTCTTAGATCATATGCTATGGATGAAACTCTATTATGTGATGTTGTATTTATGATGACTCAAATGACCAATGAGATGAGGCACTGATCTTAGATGTTGTGGGTTTTACGAGTGTGTTGTTGTTTAGACTCATGTTGTTTCTTGCTACAACAAAAATGATTAAACTCAAGAATATCTTTACTTTTCAACATGTTTTTGTTGTTGTCTTGCCCCAATCTCATGCTCTATGCAAGGTTGGCATTCAATGGATAATTAGCCATTATCTAGTATCTCCCTATTATGTTGAGCACTTATTGGAGATTTATGCTTAAGTAATTCTAGTCATGGGTTTGGTGTGTGTATTTGAGGGCATTAAAGGTCTACCCGCCTTGGTTTTGCAGAACCTAAACTATAGAGGGAACTAGTATCCCCGTCAGTTGGTCTAGTCCTCTTAGGAATTTAATAATTGGAGTTGAATTCTCTATAGAATTTTTTGAAGAGTGTATTAGTAGCTTCTTATAGCGTAAAACCTTTTTGGGAACCAACAAGATGTAATCCAAAAAACTTGCCTACTTGTGTCCTTAGTAAACTAGTCTACATCACCCTTCATTTTCTCCTCCATCTTCTTTTTGAAAGAAACATTTCCAATGTATTGATCTTTTCCCTCAATACTTTTTGACTAACCAAGATCTATCAATTTCTGTGTCTTTCCATGTAGCCTTTTCACCTTTTTTGTAGCCTTACCCAAACATTCTTGTGCTTCCCATAGTTTTACACATTTTTGAATGATAAATGATGCCTTTACTAAGTCATTAATGCAACTATGAATTACCTTGGATGCCAAACAATTGTCATTGGATTTGTAGACTGTTTGCATTTTTTTTCAATTTCCTCTCTTGAACAAACTTCTTTGTTCCAAGCAATGTATTCATTGAGCTTCCCATAATGTAATCTCAAACTTCCATTCAATTCAAACCACTAACACAACTGGTCATTCCTCTGCATTATTTTCCCCCAAATTTTTTCTTTTATGTACCTCATTGTATTTTTGGTAGTTTCATTCAATCTTTCCTGGGAAGTTTTGATTATATTTTTGACCTTCTACAGCTCTTGTGTCATTCTTTCAATGATTTTTCTTTCTTCCCCTCTTTTTTCTTCCCACTCTTTTTCCCTTTTCGTCTGATGGTCCATTTGGTTTTGTAAATTTTTTATTAAGGCATCAACATTATCCACCCTTTTGTATAATTGTGCTGGAGAAGATATTTTGTTTTTAAATTTTTTGATGCTTTCAGCCAATCTTTGCTTGAGTTCATTCAGTTTCACCTCCATTTGTTCATTCTTAGTAATTGCAGATTCAAAGGCATAATTTTTTACCCTTTTCTATAATTAACTTTATTTGTTATTTGGTTCTTTCCTCTTTTCTTTCTTATTTTCCAGGTTTTCCTTTAAGCGCTCTCTCTCTCTCTCTCTCTCTCTCTCTCTCTCTCTCTCCCTTGAGTAGTGATGTGTAGTCCACATCGTTGGTTTTTTTTGACACATTAATTTTGTACACATTTTTAACTTTAGAAAAATCTATTTGGGTGGTTCTAATGTGAAATTAAGAGGGATCTATTTGACTCTGTGGTATATTTTTTATTTTTATTTGGGGCATAACAACCATGTTCTCTATTATTTCTTTTTTTGGGTCATATGTGGGAAATACCCAATTCAAAGCAGTTTGTTCCTCTGAAGCTGCAGTAGTCGCAAACCTCTTCATTATCTTATTATTTTATTTATTCATATTTTGTATGTCTATAAATTGATCAAGAAAAGAATTATAATCAAAATATGGGGTTTCTAACACAATTGAATGTTTGAATGGTGAAATAGAACTTGCAGTGTTGTAGGCATATCCACCTATGCCTATGGTTGAAACTAATACATTTTTAGGATTACAAATAGCCATCCTAATCTTGTCCCAAAGTCACTTACAACTAGAGTTATTGGAATCTTTTGAGGGGCTTGTTGTAAAGATGCAAACAATACCTTTGTAGTGGAATTGCAAGTTAATGGAGTTGGAATTTTACTAGCCATTGTTGTCGTAACCTTTTTCTTCTTCACATTGCATTGATCAATTCCACTAGGACCCTAGATAGTATCTTCTACTATTAGTCTCTTGTGAGAGATTTCTTGTTGTTTCACTTGTTCACCACAACTAGTACTAGTACCGATACCATCCCCACTAGTGGCAGTAGCACTTGATTGACTACCATGTTGATGTTTTGGTTGCAATTGTTCACCACAACTAGTACTAGTGCCCATACCATCCCCACCCATGGAAGTATCACTTGATTCACTACCATGTTCTTGTTGTAATTGAATCTGAGTGTCTGGATAGTCTGTATTTGAAGATATAACAAAATGAGGTACAAGACTAATAGTAATACCTTTCCATATTGATTCAAATCCAATGACTATTTGTTCATTGAGCTTTCTCAAAAATTCTTCCAACACTGGCACCCAAAGGCCCTGTCATTCGGGCCCCAGACTACCACTTGCATAACCCATTTTTTCAATTATGGTTGCATCTTTAGTATATTTTTCTTTCATGGATTCACTCTAAATGTATTTTTTTTCAAAGTTTTCAGTAGCTGTTGGAGTGGGACCTGAGGGTATCTCCTCATAACCATCACTATTGGAACTATATGCTTCAGTGAGATTCTCTTCATTCCATAATTTTCTATACTCAGAATCCTCTGAGACTTCTTCAAAATATATAATATTTTTTGGTTCACTTATATTATTCCTCATATTCCAAATATAAGTGATTTTTTTTGAGTCTAGTGTGCGTCCACACAAGATCTATATAGAGATTTTGGCATACTTTTTTTAGTACATGGAACATCAGCTCTTTTGTAAAAATTGTCAGACCTCTTGATTTGGATTCCATGCTCTATTGTTCTTTTTTGGTGCAATGCAATAATTTCTATTTACAATTTTTGTAGAGAAATACTTTTGGCAGCAATAATTTTTTCCATCACTTTTTTTACCTCATCCTAAGAATCCATATTTTTCAACGAATAGAATCCCTCAATATCATTTCTGAATCTTCCTGGTTATCTGGTTAGTCCAAATACAAATATTTCTTAATTTAAAAAGCCTCAAATAATAAATGGAAAAAATTATAGGGACATATTATTGTGGATGTAGTCTCAAAGTTTTATAAATTTTATTCCTTCTCTCTGAAGACTGACCCGTAAGACATGTCGATTTTCTACAAAATTTAAGAAGAGTTTTTTATGCTTCAGAACTTTGGTCCAAAATAGAGCTTATGCCATTGATATGCTATCATCCAATGATGGTTCATGAATGAATTAGATTATAGTTAATTAACTTTAAGTATATAATTAAAATTTAAGTATAGTTAATTAAATCTATAATTTTGTAACCACCAACATTCAATGCCAAATTCATGGCACCGACCAACAACTATCCTTAACACGTGTTTGCAATTTGGCCTTGTGGAAATTACTAAAATTTTTCATAAATTCATTCATTCAATTAAGCACGTCGAACTGACACGTGTCACGATTCCAAAATTTTTTTGAAGATTTTTTTTATGATGCAAACTTCAGCCCAAAATAGAGCTTATGTTGTTGATCTCCTATCATCCAATGACAATTTGTGAATGAATTGATTATATTCAATTAAGTTTAAGTATATAATTAAAATTTAAGTATACAAATAAAGGAACAAACATGTGTCTCTTTTATGAAGGAATTTTGTAAATTTTTTCATCCTGTAGAACTTCAGCTTGAAATAAAGTTTATGCTGTTGATTTTTTTAATCTTTGAACGGTTAATAAATTGGATGCTAGGTTGGCAACGGTATTCTGCGAAGTGAAGGTAGTGGTACTAAGTGTCGAAAACTATTAATGATAATAAGAAATAAAATTTTATTCCCTATTTTTTAAATATGTAGTGTACTTTCATTGGGGTATAAGGAGGTACGATCTCCACAAATTTCAAAATAATTTAATTATTATATCACTCAAGGTAAATTAATTATTTATGATTACGAGGAAAGATTGTATGATTCATATCGCTCAAGACAACTGGTGCAGGAGGACCCTAGTTAGCCTAAGTGTTTTTTTTGGCACTTATGGTTTCCTTGAAGGTTCTAGTGGCCTTTAGGTCATGTTAGAATCAATGGTTTTATATTAGACATCTTTTCTAAGACCTAGTTCCAAGATTGGCATTTTATAAGCCCTAGGTCAACTATTGGTCAAATAATGTCCATAACCTAAATTATAGGTTATTTTCATGTTTTACATGTTTTGATCCATTAGGGATCATAAAATATAGGTTTGGACCAAGTTTGGTCACTTAGAGTGCAAATTGCAAAATATTGCAAAATTGCTAAAAAGTTGTTTAGCAACTTTTAAGCAACTTTGACAACTTTTGTCAAAAATTGTAAAAACCATTCCCAAACGGCTAGTTGGTTTGAAAAATAGATGTAACTATTGGGAATGCCTAAAAAATCCCTTATAGGCGGGTGGTAGGAGAACTGATGTAATTTTGGCATTCAAATCAATAAAGATCATCATTTTCCTGCAAATTTGTGAAACAATCATTTGGTACAGATAGGTACAAAAGTTTGGGAAGGAAAGTATGGAAGATTAAGATATCCTTATGAAGTAGCTTCCTTTTTCATCTACTCTCATGTCCTAAACCAGTGTACTTTGAAAGTTATTGTATTTTCATTCTTGCTGCCTGGTTTGCAGGCTCTAAATCAGGGTTTCATCCAAAATTGTGCATATTTCTTGTTTCCACCATGGGAATCTAATGAATCTTGGTGGAAATCATGTATTAAAAATTTCCTTCAAGATAATGAAGGTTTGGTTTGGTAACATGTAGGGAGATGGGTTTGCCATGATTCCCTAGGTGTACATGTCCATGTGTGCACTAATCAAGCGATTTAGGACAATCCACATAAATTTCCTTTGGGGATTCACCAAGACATATAAATTAGTGTGTAGGGTCCTTATGCATGCCCTCAAATGAGCCAAGTGTTGGTTTGGATATTTTTTGCAAGGAAGTATCACTTGTAGTGAAAATTCAGACCTAATTAGGCCTAATTGCCTTACCAAAATTGGGTGTCATCCCGTCTTCCTTTCATTTCCATGTTTTGGTGCTTAAGTATAATCCCTTTGGACATAAAGGGTACTTGAATACCTATTTGGTTTAGAGGGTTGTGTGGAGTATTTTAAAACTAAGTCCAAATTTCTATCTAAAAATGCTACAAGCCTAAGAAAGGCTTAACATAACAACCATGATCAAATCAGTGTACATGGTGAGTAGAATCATTGGATTCTTGTCTTAGGGACATAAATATACCAAATCCATGAGCATAGGTCACCCCTAGTCCTTGGAGTCATTTTATGGGGATTTGTTGAAATTTTGGTGAAAGTGCCTAGTGACCAACCATTTGGAGTTGGATTAAAGAATTTGTAGAACCTAGTGATTAGGTTTCCCTATTGGAAATAGGTTGTGATAACCTAGTAACAATTCATTTCTACACTTGTGATAAGTGTAGAGGCACCTTGCCTTTTAGAACACCTAGTTGGTGGTGTATCTCTTGAGTTTAAAGATTTGAAGCTTCAACTTGTCTTTTTGGGACTTCTGGCTGCCCACTTTGTTGGAATTAATGGGAAGTTGTACTAAGAGGGGAGGGGTGAATCAGTAGATCTAATTTTTTTAACACTTTTCACCTTTGATCATTAGCAATCATTCTTTACTGTATTACCGACCATTACTGGTGTTCTTTCTTATGCATGTAACATTGACTCATAATCTTTAATTGTTTGCAACATTCATAGAAACATTCATGAAAGTAATAAACACATAACACAAGATATGATATCACAGAAAACTCCTGTTAGGAAGTAAAAACTGTGGTGGGGATGGCACCCACAAAAATTCACTATGTGCAGAATGGAAGGGAGCTGGTAAAGGCTTACAATTGATCACTTCTGATGATCTACCTTGTTAGGAGTATTAAAGTGGAGACCGGTTAAGATCTACTCTATTAAGAGATTTAGCAACACTGATTTAAGTGTGCACTCGATTAAGAGATTTACAATAGGACTGTTAGGTCCACCTTTCTTGAAAGGATTTATTAAGTGCACTACACTTTTTAGAATGAGTACATATGTTTGACTTGACTGTATGCAATCTTTAATTTATGATCACAGATCCATTAAAGCTCTCATAATAAGAATATCACCTATAGTGATTGATTAATACCTTTCTCTTCTCGTCGGTAGCCTGTGTTCTTTTTCTTGAAACTGATTTGATCCTTTTCTGTCCTTGTGCATGAAATCTCTTGTCTGGTCCTTAGATGCTCTCAGTGGCTACAATCATCATTTAATAACAACATTTTCACAATAGATTGAGCATCTATTTATACAAGTATTTGACCTATTCTAGAATCACGCATTACAATGTTAAATCTTAGTTCCAAGGTATACAACTTGACCTTGATCTTTAGTTTGCATGTTTTAAATCAATAAATCTAATTAAAACAATAATAATTACATTGCTTCCTCCGCACATAATGGTTTTAAAACAAATCAATAAGCTATATATACAACTTCAGTGTTTTATCTGACGTGGAAAGTTGGCTCCACTTTTTGCGGGATGTAACTGACTGTCGGTTCTTGGTCATCGAGTTGAAATGAAAGTCTGTCGACATTCCTTTGAACTGATCATTGGGTTCCCTTCATCTGTTAGGTTCCTCTCTTTTCTCTTCCATTGGGTTGCACTGTTGTTACTTGTCGGGTTCTTTTATCCTTTTTTTGTTATCGGGTAGCACTGAATAGTGTTTTTTGGGATGCTTTGAACTTGGCAATATCGGGTAACCTTGGCGTCAGGTAGTGCTGTGCCCTTTTTGTTGATGTAGTGTAAATCGATAGTGTAGATCATGTTTTTCCTTGTATATACTAATGGAAAAATATAATGCCTTCAATCTCCCCCTTTGACATTAGTATCAAAAATGATATATGCATAATACTAAAGTGTTTAGTATGTACACCATGTCTATATCCTTGTCATTATATGACTCCCCCTAACTGTATGCATCGGTATAGTATAAGTATATGTACATGTATACTTTCCTCTCTACTATACATTCCCTATTATTTTCTCTTTCAATTGTTTGACTGTACATTTCCCTTTATACTTTCTGAACTGTATGTACATATCACTTCCCCCTTTATTTGATACTCATGAAAAAAATGTACAACTTATAAGATGCCAAAAATGTGACAAAAATGTGTAACTTACAATGTGTCAAGAATATGTGAATGGGTGTTCTTGATGTCTTCGAGCAATTTGTCCCATTTTTCTTTCAGGAGTTCTAGTGCCATGTGCTCTAGCTCTAGCCTTGCATGCATATAATAAATGTTGTCTAGGACAGACATTTCTGGGGTGGCAATTAGTGCTTTTGCCTCTGTCATATGTTTCTGTAGTAGTGAGAGTGTCGTTAAGAGTTGTGCTTGAAGCTCATTTACCTCATCTCTAAACTTTGTCTCTGCAATCTGTATATCTTGTCTCAATTTTTGAGCTTGTTTGAGTTTCTCATTGTGCAATTTTATTGCCTCTTCACTATTCGTGAGACTCTATGCACTTTTCTAAAGATCAACATCTATCTATGCTATCTTGTCGGTATACTCCTGGGTGAGTTGTTCAAGTGTGCATAATTTCTATATCAAAGTAATAGCTTCTAAGATTATTGGATCTATTGTGTTAACCAATTCAGAAAGCTTTACCTTTTCCAATGCCACTTCTTGGCTTATCTTTTCTGCTAGCTTGAACTCATATTTCTGTTCAAGTCTTTCTTCCATGACCTTCTTGGTATCTATATTCTGAGATGTGATTGCATCTGTGAGTACCACTAATTGATCAAGCATTGAGGTTGTTTGATTAATATCTACATCTGGTACTATTTGTTGAAGTATTCCTCTAGCTACTTCAAGTACCTTTGCCTCTTTTGTGGCTTTTCTTGTTTTTTCTTGCATTTCCTTCCTCTCACAGAGTCTTGCATACTTGGTCAATTCAGTTGGATCCAATGTCCTCGGATCACATACTAGAATCTCAATGATTTCATTCAGAGTTACTGGATTCTTATGCTTTCTCTTCTTCTTCTTTGAGACTTGTGGGGATGCAGATGTATGAACTACCATTGCTAGGTCATTTGTCCTCTCTGAAGTTCTTGGTGAAGGCTTTGTAGAGGATGCTTCTTGCATTTTATTCTCAGGGTGTACCTGTCAATTTTGTGAAGACGTCTCTCCATCAACCTTGGGTGACTCTGCATATTTTTCTTCTATTTTATTTTCCATCTTATCTTTCTTTGCTTCTCCACTCTTTTCTTTCTGTGTGTCCTCTTCTATATTTTGTTCTTGCTCTTTACTTTGATCAGTAGACTTATCTTTATGATCATCAGTTGCAACTTGTTCTGTAGTTGTGTCCTTTGTGTCATCTATGGTGTCTTTTTCTTTAGTATCACCCTTATCCTTGGGTGTACTTTTATATTCTACTTTAGAACCTTCATTACCCTCTAGTATATTTATTTCCTTCATCAATACATGCATATTTCTTTGAGTGCTAGTTTGGGCTGTATCTAGAGTGGTGTCCTGCTCGTTAGTTTTGTCCTTTTGAGCAGTGACATCTGCATCTTTTTGTATCTTCTCCGCAGGGTTTGGTTTTGTTATGTCCATGAATAAAGTGTCTGGCTATACTTCATCAGGAACATCCATGTCCTTATTGACTTGAGTCTCCATTTTTTGTTGCTTGATCTGATCCTTAAGTGATATGAATATTGTTAGGAATAAGGTGTCTCAACCTTGTATATTTCCTTACATTTGATATTATTTGTTTTGTAATTAATTATTTACAAATAATGTATTTAAGTTCGATATCCATTCTATCATTTAGTTGAGTGGACATGTTGTGTTTTCACTCCACTTGGAAGATGACAATGATGATCAAACTTGGTCTAGGTGGATCTGGGCATCCCTTTCTATGGTAGAGGTTATTTTCCATATGTCAGCACTTTGGGCAATGTATAAGGTAATCATGACTGAAACAGTTATGACGGATTCCTATGAGGGTCATTAATATTTGTAAGAGCTAATTGTGAAAGATTCGATGATGGGTGAAGACATGAAAGACATGTGGCAACTAATCATGTTGAGTACCATACACTCTGCTACAATGTGTGGGATTCGGGTCATTGCCCTGAAATTCTTTTTTGGGGTTCCTATTTTTTCGGAGAATGGTAAAACCCTAATACGGTTATCTTTGGAAGTTGCCCTAAAAAGGGAAGCGCATGATATAAGCATTTTTGGGTTGCAAATCGCTGAGTGAGAAGTTAGTGTATTGTTGGAATGCTGTTATGCTGCCAGATTTGTCTTCAAGTGTTGATTATCTCTTGAAAGAACTTGCATTGCAAGTGTACTGTAAACAACTATAGTTTTGATTAATACATTATGCAGGTTTTGGAGTGCTGGGGTTTTTTACTGGAAGGTTTTCCCCAGGGAAAATCATTGTGTCATTCTCATTTTTCTATGTATACATGTTATTGCAAAAACATCTAAGTTAATTGTATTAACATTCTATAATTGATAAGGGTTAAATCAGAATTTGCACGATCCTCTCCTCAGGAGTTTAGTGTAGGGAACTATTTTCCACACACTTAGTTTCCTTTCAAATATAACACCATCTTCTTTCTGAGGATCTTTATTAGAGTCATAATGTGTGATGTATTGAATTTCAAGATCATCCATGACTTTGTCCAAATCTATTGGCTCCATTTCTTCAACATTGTCCAAAGCAATGTGCTGAGGACTTGCCTTATCTTTCTCTTCCTCTCTATGAGGTGTGTCAGTGAGAAGTAACTGTTCCTCATGACTTGTTGACTCTTCTGGAAGATCTAGGAGTTGTCTCCATTTTGTTTTGGTCATTGTATCTAGCTCTATGAACTTATCCTCTAGCACTTTGTAAGCCCTTATCTTGCATACAAATTTGCTTGAGTGCTTCTTCAGTATTTCTTTGATTTCTTCTATCTTAGATTTGGGAGGCATACGTGTTACTAGTACCCTCTCCCTTGCTTCTCTTTCGGTCTATAGAGCATATGAACATTGTTGAGATATTTTCTTACCTAGCTCCTTGGGTATTTGATTTACAAATTTAGTTGGTACATATTTGAATTTCACCATTGACATAATGATTGCCTCTTGTATCTTATTTTGGTCCTCTAGTTTCAGTGTATCCCATTGTCTGATTTTCTTGTCATACATGGTGCCAGATGCAACAATGGATTCAACATCCTCATCAATTGTTTAATTTATGAAATTCTTCTTCACTACATCAGGTTCATCCTCTTTAGAATCCTCAATGTCAGCTTTAGTCCTAACCATTCTTTTTCTCCTCTTTGTAGGTTTTTGTTTTTCTGTTTGCTGCTTAGTCTGCTTTGCTGGCTACTTCCTCTTATAGGTCCTTACTTGACCTTTCTTAAGAGGTGTGGTATCGGTCTTAGCCATTTGGCTCCTTGTGCTTTGTTTCTTTGCAGGAGGTGGAGGTGTATCAGATTTAGTTGCCTCATAATTTTATTTCTGTTCATCACGCCCTTCACTGATGGCGCCCTATTCATCGGTTTCCTCAATTTGTTCCTGTTCCTCCTCAATGATCGATATAATATTTTTAAGATTCTTAACCATTTTATTCTTCTTATCGACAATATTCTTAATTTCTAGGCCTCTTTTTATCTTTGATCTGGCCTCTTCATAGGTTTCAAACCTTGGTTGTTTGCTGTCAATAGGCTCATTGATCAATGCATCAATAACATTGGTTGCTTGATCTATGTTAATTTCATAATCAAGTGGAGCTAACCAAGCTGTCCTTGGTACAATCAATTTTATGTGGGTGAAATCTGTATCCACCATTAAACATATCTCATCCCTATGTTTTTCAATAAGTTGCTCAGGGATCCTTGTTCTTTCCATCATCTTTTCCTTGAATTCAAGGAAGTAGGCAGTGATAGCTGACTCAAAGTTATCTCCTAGTGACTTAATTAGTTCACTAATTTGTAGTGTCACCAGCTTTGTAGTGTCCCATTTTAATTTTCCTACTGAAGGAAAGTATTTTTGAAAGTAGAAAAATATACACATGATAAATGAGCCAAACTTACATGTGTTAGTCTTTGCAGACCTAATTGTGTTCATGTTCTCATCAAGTTGTTTCAAAATGATCTCACATAGATCCATCTGTATGCCCTTTGTCACTATTTTGTAAGCTGTGCTTACTGATGTTGATATGATATTCAGCCTACTTTCCTGAAAGATCTTGTATCCAATCACACATGCACCAAATCTCAGTTCTTCGTCGGTGATGGTGTTAACTTTCAGACCTTTGTTATCCCATTTAGCTTTTGTAAGCTTTTCAACTGCTGGTCTGGAAGGATGCTTGTGAGCCTTAGGCTTGTCGGTTATTGGATAACCAGTGACATCATGAAGGACATCCTTAGTGATGTGTTTGGGTTGATCCAACCATAGCTTTTGATCATGCATTCTGCTGAGTACCAACCTAATCTAGTCAATTTTGAAGTCCCTCAACAAATATAAGGAATTGGTTATTCCCTTCACTTGCAGATGATTATGTTCATATTTTAGGTTTCCTTATGCATCACAAAGCTTCTTGTAAGCTTCATCCATCTCCATATCACCTATTTCAACAATCTTACAATGAATATAGGACCTTACATCATCTATTAGCAAAAACCTAGGTGGAATCTTAGAAAACACATTGGTTTCATCAGATTGCAATGCAATCTCCAGGCATATCTTGTATTTGGGTTCCACACAGGTGTTATTCTTGATTAACCTAACCACATTATTCTTATCACTCTTGATCTTAGCTGTTCTTGAAGTGGTTGCCATCATTTTTCAAGTTTAGCACTTTCTTGAAATTTTAGAGCTTTCTTGAAAATAATGACAGAGTTCTTTCGGTGCCATTGGTACTTACTTTGATTCATGATACTGGTGAATGATCTATTTAGGGTGCACTAGATCAAGTTGAGGTCACTCTTCAATCGCTCTATTCTTGCTCTACTTTTTCTCTTCAAATCGCGGGTGCAAAATGAAGTGCTCCCATTGACTATTTATAGACTTTTGCCTTAAGTCTGTCATAAATGATCAACGACTCGTCAGGACATGAGGACTGAGTTCTTTGGAAATAATTTCAAATGTTGGAATTATATTGAGATGATGTACTAAGAGGGGAGGGGTGAATCAGTACCTCTAAAACTTTTCTTGGTTAGCCCATTAACCCTTAATCATCAGTTTGTAAATTATCTTATCTAACTGTTCATC
>MU226309.1:1211393-1221693 GCA_018584345.1 Thuja plicata
CAATGTTGTCTAACCATGAATCATCATTTATATCAACATCTAAGTTACCTTTTATTGATAGTTCTTCTTTGGTAACTTCTTCATCCTCCAAGTTTATGTGGATGGGGCTTGTTGGTACTTGATCATCCTTACCATTTTTTGACCAGTCCTCATCTATAACATCAGTTTGTTTTTGGCCTGTGATTTGTACCTCTTCACTATCTAACTCAACTATTGAGTTTCCTATTTTGTTGATAGGTTCCTTTTCAGGACTGCTTTCCTCATCAGGATTTGGTATTTCACTCCATATCTTATGAGTGTCTTCTTCCAGCTCTAAAAGTTGTTCTTTTAGAAATTTATAAGCTCTCAACTTGGGTGAGAATCTTTTTGCATATTTCTCCATGACTTCATTGATTTCCACTCTTGTTGATTTAGAAGGCATAAGAGAGACCAGTACTCTTTCTCTTATCCTCTTCTCCTCATGGAGTGTAAAAGTGAATCTAGAAGATATTTAATCTAATAGTTCTTGTGGAATATCACATGTAGTGAAGTGCAGTGGGACATAATAGTGTTTGCACATCTTAGCAATAAGTGCATCTTCAATCTTATTTTTTTGTACTATATCCCATCTTAACCATTTCCTAATTTTAGGTTGTCCAATAGATCTAGCTTCAGAAATAGACTTACATATGTCATTAATGTCTTCAATTGGAGATGTAACCTTTGCTTTTTCTTTTGAAAGTTTTACAGTGTCAGGTTCATCCATAGCTGACTCTTCTAAGTCTTCATCATTCTAAACATATTTCCTCCTTTTGGTAAGTGCACTAGCTGGTTGTTTTGCTTTTTGAGGTGCAGGTTTCCTCTTGTACACCTTCCCTTTTACCATGAGAGAAGGAATAGCATCCTATGCTTTTTGGCTCCTTGTTCTAGATTTCTTTGGTGGAGGAGGAGGTGGTGAATAAGACTTCTCTTCCTCTGATTGTTGTTGTTCTATTGTATCACCGATGGGAAGCTGATCCTTGTTGATTTCCTCCTTACCCTTTTGTTCCTCTTCACCTTCTTCTTCTTCTTCTGTATCAGAAGATATTTTCAAGCTCTTTTTCAGATTCTTCACCATTCTTTTTGACTATTTTACAGCCTTCTTGACAACAAGATTTGTCTTAATATTCAGTTCGGCCTCTTCATAAGTACCAAATCTTAATTGCTTATTGTCAATGGGTTCATTTAACAATGCCTGAATGCATTCAGTTGCTAATCCTATTTTGATTTCATAATCCAACTTTGTAAGCCATGATTTCCTTGGAACTACAACTTGTATGTAAGTGAAATCTGTACCCACCATGAAACATATCTCTTCATGGTGTTCCTCTATCAGACTCTCCAAAATTCTGGTTCTTGCTTGTAGCATTTCCTTAATGGTTTGAAGTATTCATCCATTACATTGTCAAAATATGTTCCTAGTGATTCTATGAATTCACTAATCTAAATGGTAATGGGTCTACTTGTGTCCCATGTAACTTTTCCTATGGAAGGAAAGTATTCTTCAAAATAAAAGAATATACACATTATGAGGGAACCAAACTTACATGTGTTTGTCCTTGAAGACCTTATTGTGCACATGTTATCCTCAAATTGATGTAATAGGATCTCTGCCAGATCCATCTTTTTCCCCTATTTGATAATCTTGTACACTGTGCTCATAGCAATACTAGATATGCTGTTCATTCTGCTTGCTTGGAAGATCTTGTATCCAACAAAACATGCTCCAAACTTCAGCTCTACATCGGTAATGGTGTTGACCTTCAATGCCCTTTTATCTGATTTTGCACAAGTTAGTCTTTCAACTTCTGCTAGAGATGGATGTTTATGAGCCTGTGGTTTATCAGTTGTTGGATAACTAGTAACTGCGTGTATAACATCCTTTGTTATAGCCTTTGGCTTGTTTAGCCATAGAGTGTTGTCATGAACTCTACTAAGAATGATTTTAATCCATTCTGTCTTGAAAACCCTAGGAAAATGTAGTGCATTTGTGAGTCCCTTTACATCCAAGTGTTTATGCTCTTCTTTGAGCTTTCCAGCATCATCACAAAGTGCCACATAGGTGTTATCAAGGTCTAGAGCTCCTATCTCTGAGATCTTACAATGAATATAGGACCTTACATCCTCTACCAGTAAAACCCTAGGTGGGATTCAGGAGAATGCTCCAGAATCATTTGGTTGTGAAGCTATTTCAGGGTGTAATTTATACTTAGGTTCATCACACACTCCTCTATTGACAAGTCTGAAGGGTTTCTTCTTGTTATCCTTAATTTTCTCTACCCTAGAAGTCGATGCCATCGTATTTGCAATTTAGGGATTTTCACAAAATAATGACAGTGCTATTGGTGAGTGTATTAACCTACTGATTCTTTGTGATTGCCTATGAATCTAAATTCTCCATGTTTGACTTCTATTGGGTTTCTTTCCACTCTACTCTCAAATCGCTCTGGTCTGATCTAAAATTGCGTGTGCGAAAATGAGCTTACCCATCAGGATTTTATACCTTTTTGTGCCCTAAGTTGTCATAAATGCTTACCAACTTGCTGGTTTATGAAGATTGCTTTTGTCGGTAAAGACATTCATAACACCTTCGGTGTCTGTGCAAAGTGTCAGTGTATGTAGTAGTTTTGGAGACTTCAACGATGATTGTCGGCGAGGTTGTGAAGACAGCTTTTGTGATTTAGTATTCACTGATATTCATCAGGTTACACTTAGCTTGTATAATGACCGATACATTCCTGTAAGTAACACTAACTTTTCCTGTGTGTGTTCATCGATGCAAATTGTGCCCAATAACCGATGGTTGTTTTTTTATTAAATTAGCAAGTAACAATGTATTGCATCTTTATTCATGCTAATATTACAATATGAACTATGTATAATGGAACCGATGCATAGTAAAACTTATCATAGTGCAGTTCCATACTTACTTGTACAATCTAGTTAGATGTAGTGATGTCACCAGATTCAGTGGATGGGGTATCATCATTTGTATTGCTTGGTCCAGCATCTTCAGTGTTTGTGGCTTTTACGCACATTTTGTTTCTCATTCTTTTGATGTCATCAATGGTATTTCCATTAGGATGTTTATTTGTGTCTATCAATCGGTCTTTGCAATCTTTTATCACATGTCCAACCTTATGACAATGTAAACATGCCATACCTAGATTGGTCCAACCTCTTGACCTTCTGGTCCACTTTCTCATACAGTTGGTAGCAATATGACCATACCTTCCACATGCTATACAATTTACCCATGTGTTATAGTCCCAAACATATGAGTTACCTACTCTTGCTGGTTTGTAGCTTTTATCAGTTTCCTTTGGAGTCCATGCCTTTTTGTTATTTTTCCAGCATTCCTAATGTGTATGCCCATTCATCTTTTATGTAGGATAGTACTTGTCCATATAGGTTTTTCTCTTTGGATTTATCACTTTGGATTTGCACTCATGTGCCTTGTGTCCTTTCTTTTGACATTTATAAAAATTACCAATAAAAGTAGATTGTGCTTGAGAAATACCTTTCATTTTGCTTCTGCAAATGTTTGAGGTGTGGCCTGGTTTTCCACAATGATTGCATGACAACTTCTTGGATCTTGGGGTTGTGAAAGCATTCCTATGATCTAGTTGATTAGAGGATTCACCATTCTTGTTGTACCCTAATCCTGTGTAGTTGTTGACTCTTCTTTGTCCATCAAGAAAATCATCCATCCTTTTGTTTCTATCCTCAGCCTTTTTGATCAATTTGTTGTGTTGATTCTGGAATTTGATTTTGTGATTTAATTTTTCATTTTCTTCTCTTTTCTCACCTATGATCTGTATTCTTTCAATGAGTTATGTATTTAATTTGTTTGCTTCTTGACTCATAAGAATAATCTAGTTGGTAACCTCATGGTGATGCTCAGTGAGTCTTTGAATCTCTGATTCTTTCTCTTGTCATTTCTCTGTAATTTTCCTCCTATCATCAATGGCTAGTGCTCTTTCATTTTCAGCTTTTCTTGCATCATTCATGACATCAATAATTTTTACCATTTGAGTTTCTTGACCAATTTGCAGCATCTTGATTTGGTCTGTCAGATGTTGATTGATCTCTTGCATACTTTTAATTTCTTCGACTGATGCGTCTGAAGCTTTTCTCAATGATGATTCTACTATTTCAAAGTACTCTTGTATTTCCATTTCTCTGTAGTCTTTCTCATTCAGCCTAGTTGACATAATCTTTCTTTCATCAAGAAGTTGTCTTAGCTTTATTTTTTCCTCCTTATACTGCTCATAGTTTATTTGCATCTGTAAGTGCTCATTCTCAATAGTCATGTCTAATCTAAACTTGTCCATTGCTACGATCTTTTCTCTCAAGTCTTTAAGCTTTTAAAGAGAGAGACTTAGCTCTGATACCAATTTTTGGAATTATATTGAGATGATGTACTGAGAGGGGAGGGGTGAATCAGTACCTCTAAAACTTTTCTTGGTTAGCCTGTTAACCCTTAATCATCAGTTTGTAAATTATCTTATCTAACTGTTCATCTTTCTTTATGTATATGCAATCATATCATAAATTCTTTTAGTATGTAACCATAATAGAAACATTCATAAAAATAGATAACACATAACACAAGATATGATATCGTAGAAAACTCCTGTTAGGAAGTAAAAATTGCGGTGGGGATTGTTGCCCACAAGAATTCACTATCTATAGATAAGAAGGGGCCGGTTAAGGCTTAGAATTGGTCACTTCTGATGACCTACCCTATTAGGATTATTACAGTGGAGACCTGTTAAGCTCTACTTCGTTTGAAGCTTTAGCAACACTGTTAAGTGTGCACTCTGTTAAGAGATTTGTAGAGAACGGTTAAGGCCACCTTCTACAAAAGGATTTTAGATGTGATGAACTTGTTAGAATTCAACTACATAAGTCTTTGATCTGATGATATATGCAATCTTCAATTGCTGATAACAGATCCTATAAAGCTTCATACATATAAGTAATCATCCTTCCATGATTGAATAATACCTTTTTCTGCTCGTCGGTAGCCTCTCTGTGTCCTTGACAACTAATGTATTCTGTTTCTAACCTTTGCATGAATTCTTCCTTCTGCTCCTTAGATGCTCTTTGTGGCTATCAACAACAATGAATTCATAACTCACAATTGAGTTTGAACATCTATTTATACTAATTTAGGTTCAATTCTTGATTCATGCATCGCAAGTTAAATCTAGATCCAAGGTTTACAACTTGACCTTGATCTTTAGTTAGATATGTTTTAGATCCGTTAGGATGCTTTAAAACATTTACATAAAACTTTCTTGACCCTCAAGTTATGATTTAAAACAAATAAAAACTCTATAAATAGAATTACATTGCTTTATCCTTCGTGTAAAAATTAGATTCACAATTTGCGGGTTCTTTAACTGACTATCAGTTTTGACAGTCGATTTTCTTGGTCGTCGGTGTTCCTTTCTTGAACTTGTCATCGCATTTTCCTTTTTTGTTCCTATTAGATTAGTTCTTAGAACTATGTCGCTGATGATGCTTGATGATTCTGTACTTAGCATTTTTCATGACCTCTGTGTTCTGTCAGGTATGTTTGCTGTTCGCTGGTAATGCTTGTAATCTTCCAGTGATGCTTGTAGTCTGGCGGTAATGCTTTAGTTTGCTGATGATCTTTGTCAATGTTTTTCACTAAGTTTACTAATGGAAAAATAATGTCATCATCAAAATCATCATCGGGGTTGTCAGGATGCTCGGGATAACTGTTAACAATTTTTCTTTTACCAATGGATATCAGTATTGTGTCAATACAACTTTATAACTTTGCTTCCTTACCGACGGGTGTCGGGTTACATTGCAAACTTAGCCATTTTATGTGTTGACCGACCATTTATAGTAAGTGTAAAAAACTCATCCATTATGTTTACCGATGATTTTTGGTATGTGTATACCAATGGGGTTTTTTTCTCAGAATTATAACAAGTAACATAATATGCATCTTTATTTATGCAGATTTTGACTATGTATCAATTTGTATAATGGAACTGATGCAAAATATGACTTGGTGTAGTGTAGTTTCATACTTACTTGTTCAGCCTAAGTGGGGGTGGTGATGTCACTGGATCCATTGGATGGGGTGTCACCATTTGCATTGCTTGGTCCAGCTTCATCATTGCTTGAAGACTTTCTCCACATTTTGTCTCTAGCCCTCCAAATATCTTCAATGGTGTTTCAATTGGGATATGTGCTTGTCTCTATCATTCGGTCTTTGCAATCTTTCTTGAGATGACCAACTTTGTGACAGTGTAAGCATGCCATTCTAGGTTTTGACCAGCCTCTAGACCTTTTGGTCCATGCCCTCATGCAGTTTGCAGCAATGTGACCATATCTACCACATGCTGTACAATTTGTCCAAGTACTATAGTCCCATACATATTGATTACCGATTCTCTTTGGTTGATAGGGATTTTCTTGATCTTTAGGATTCCATGCTTGCCTTTTCTTTTTCCATCATTCATTAGTTGTGTGCCCATTCATCTTGCATGTAGGAAAGTATTTTTCCATGTAGGTTTCCTTCTTTGGTTGATCCATCTTAGACTTACATTCATATGCTTTATGTCCTTTCTTGTTACATTTATAACAAAATCCTATGAATGAAGATGTAGATTTAGGAATACCTTTCATTTTTCCTCGGTAGTGCTTGCATGTCATCTTTCTTGGTCTTGGATTTTCATAGACATTCTTTGGATTTGCTTGATTTGATGATTCTCCATTTTTGGTAAAGCCTAGACCGTTGTTGTTATTGACTCTTCGTTGTCCTTCAAGAAAATCATCCATTCTTTTATTGCTATCTTCAGCCTTTCTGATACCTTCATTATGCTGTTGCTAAATTCTAAACTCATGCTTTAGTTTTTCATTCTCTTCTCTTAGTTCACCGATAGCCTGTACTCTTTCAATGAGTTCTATATTCATTATATTTGCTTCTTGACTCATAAGAACAATATGATTTGTAATCTCATGGTGATGCTCAACATGTCTTTTAATTTCTAACTCCTTTTCTTGTAGCTTCTCTATAATCTTCCTTCTGTCATCAATAGCAAGTGTTCTTTCTATTTCATCTTGTCTAGCAGAACTCATCACATCAATCATTCTTACCATCTGTGTCTCTTGACCAATTTGCAACATCTTTATTTTCTCTATCAGATGATGAGTGATGTCCTTTAGACTTGTGATTTTCTCTTGTGACGTGTCTGATGCATTACTTGTATTTGATCCCAAAGATTCAAAGAAATTTGGAATCTCTTCTTCTTGATAATCTTTTTCATTGTTCCGAGTTGCCATACCTTTTCTCTCATCCAACAACTCTCTCATCTTGACTCTCTATTCTTTATACTGTTCATAGAACATCTGTATCTCAAGCTTTTTTTTCTCAATATTCTTATCAAGTTTTTACTTCTCCATTGTATGATATTTTCTCTTAAGCCTTTAATATTTTCCAAGAAGAGACTTAGCTCTGATACCAATTGTTGGAATTAATGGGAAGTAGTACTGAGAGGGGAGGGGTGAATCAGTACCTCTAAATTTTTTTACACTTTTCACCTTTGATCATTAACAATAATTCTTTACTATATTACCGACCATTACTGATGTTCTTTCCTATGCATGTAACATTAAATCATAATACTTAATTGTTTGCAACATTCATAGAAATATTCATGAAAGTAATAAACACATAACACAAGATATGATATCGCAGAAAAATCTTGTTAGGAAGTAAAAACTACAGTGGGGATGACACCCACAAAAATTCACTATTTGAAAAATGGAAGGGAGCCAGTAAAGGCTTACAATTGATCACTTCTAATGATCTACCCTGTTAGGAGTATTAAAGTGGAGACTGGTTAAGATCTACTCTATTAAGAGATTTAGCAACACTGATTTAAGTGTGCACTCGGTTAAGAGATTTACAATAGGACTGTTAGGTCCACCTTTCTTGAAAGGATTTCTTAAGTGTACTACACTTGTTAGAATGAGTACATATGTTTGACCTGACTATATGTAATCTTTAATTTCTGATCACAGATCCATTAAAGCTCTCATAATAAGAATATCACCTATAGTGATTGATTAATACCTTTCTCTGCTCGTCGGTAGCCTGTGTTCTTATTCTTGAAACTTATTTGATCCTTTTCTGTCCTTGTGCATGAAACCTCTTGTCTAGTCCTTAGATGCTCTTAGTGGCTACAATCATCATCGAACAACATGTTCACAATAGATTGAGCATATATTTATACAAGTATTTGACCTATTCTAGAATCACACATTACAATGTTAACTCTTAGTTCCAAGGTATACAACTTGACCTTGATCTTTAGTTTGCATGTTTTAAATCAGTAAAGCTAATTAAAACAATAATAATTAAATTTATTCCTCTGCACATAATGGTTTAAAAAAAAATCAAGAAGCTATATATACAACTTCAGTGTTTTATCTAATGTGGAAAGTCAGATCCACTTTTTGTGGGATGTAACTGATTGTCGGTTCTTGGTCGTCGGGTTGAACTGAAAGTCTGTCGGCGTTCCTTTGATGAACTGATCATCAGGTTCCCTTCATCTGTTGGGTTCCTCTCTTTTTTGTTCCATTGGTTTGCACTTTTGTTACTCGTCGGGTTCCTTTATCCTTTTTGTTATCGGGTAACACTAAATAGTGTTTTTCAGGATGCTTTGAACTTGGCAGTATCGGGTAACCTTGGCACCGGGTAGTGCTGTGCCCTTTTTGTTGGTGTAGTGTAAATCAATGGTGTAGATCATGTTTTTCCTTGTATATACTAATGAAAAAATATAATTCCTTCACACTTTGCACCAAGTGGTATCAGAGCTATGTTTGTTCCTGAGGATGAAGAAATCCCTGCAAGGGTTTCAAACATGGAACTTGCAAGGATAGTGAGAGAACGTAAGGCAGTGAATGCAAACTTGACTAGGAGGCTTCAAGAACTCAAGAACAAGGTAGAGAGGGGGAGAGAAGACAATTATGATGGGGAAGAAGGGATTGAAGAGGATGATGACACTCCTAATCAGGATGAGAACATTCTTGCAGACCAAAGACCCCTCATATATGCCCTAAAGTCTATGGGGAGAAGAACCATGGATGAGAAGTTGGACTTAGAAACTTTCAATGGAAAGATGAATGTAGGTTTGGCCTTAGATTGGATTGAGGCTTTGACAAGATTCTTTGAGTGTGAAGACATTTCTGAGAAGCAAAGAGTAAAGATGGAAAAATCTAAGTTGAAGGGAGTAACCCTAACTTGGTGGAATATCATCGAAACAGAGAGGATGAAGAATGGTAGAAGCATGATCACTTCATGGAACAAGATGATAGCATTGATAAAGGAGACATATTTACCTGAAGATTATGGGGTAAAAATCCATAGAAGGAAGAAAAACCTAAAGCAAAAAGACATGGATGTATGCTCATACACTAAGGAGTTCCTAAAACTATGCATGAAGACTAATGTAGCAGAGAATGAGGAGGAAAATTTAGCAAGACACATGAATGGTATCAAAGTGTCCATTCAAGAAGAACTTAGCCTATACAGCCCCACATCAGTAAACACATGTTATCAAATGACAATCAAGGTAGAGGAGAAATGGAAAAGAAAACAAGACTTGGGCAAAGGAAAAAGCAATGATGGTGGAAATAATTTTAGAGGAAGAGGTACCTCTTGGAATAGAGGACAATATAGTGGCAGAAACAACAAGACCCCTAACAAAGGCCAAGGAGAAAAAGAACATGGTGAATCCAATTTCAGAAGAAACTTCAGAGGAAGGAGATCCTTCAATAGAGGGAGAAAAAATGTAGGAAGAGGCAATGGACCTTTGACATGTTACTACTGCAACCAACTTGGACACCATGCATGGAGATGCCCTGAGAAAAGAAATAACAAAAATCAAGGGAAGAGAAGGAAACAACTCATTTAAGAGGATAAGCAAGAGGAAAAAACCAATCCAAGGGACCTAGAACCAGAGGAAGGAGCATGTCTGATGATGAGGCAAGTTTTCCTACAAGTACCACAAAACCAAGAACCACCTCAAAGGAAGAACCTCTTCAGGAAAAAAATCAAATGTCATGGAAAGGTATGTAATCTACTGATAGATTCTAGCTCAACTAAAAATTTAGTGTCTTTTGAAATGGTTCAAAAACTAAATCTACCTAAGAAACCACACCCCTTTCCCTACCATGTCTCTTGGCTAACCAAAGGTCAACAAACTTTAGTAACTGAACAAGCATGGGTAGA
>MU226309.1:1221743-1234727 GCA_018584345.1 Thuja plicata
CCATGTCTCTTGGCTAACCAAAGGTCAACAAACTTTAGTAACTGAACAAGCATGGGTAGAATTTTCTATAGCAGATTTCAAAGATAAAGTACTTTGTGATGTAGTGGAAATGGATGCTTCCCACATCCTACTAGGCAGGCCTTGGAAATATGATGTGGATGCCACACATCATTATACGAAGAACACCTACTCCATCACCAAGAATGGGGAAAATTTTACCATGAAGCCCTTGCCTGATGCTAAAAAAAAGAAAGAACCTACTGTTATCACCTTAGGTGAAAAGGAAATGTTGCAAGTGTTGAAGGAACCTGAGACTGAAGCTTTTGTACTAATCTCTAAGCCCAAGGATAACATAAGATCTGATGATAAGGATCCCATACCAAATGAAGTTAAGGAACTGTTAAAAAAATATAGTGATGTCACTGCTAGTGACCTCCCCACAAGCCCCCCTCCCTTAAGAGATATCAGTCATCAAATAGACCGTAATACCTGGTTCTTCCTTACCTAATAAGGCTCCATATAAGATGACACCTGCTTAGCATGTAGAGATTACAAAACAAGTCAATAAACTATTAGAGAAAGGATTAATTCAGAAAAGTCTTATCTCATGTGCAATCCCATCTGTTCTTGCCCCTAAAAAGGATGGTAAATGGAGATTATGTATAGATAGAGGAGCCATCAACAAGATTACTATAAGATATAGGTTCCATATCTCAAGAATGGAGGATTTGCTTGATAAATTGGGAAATGCATGTTACTTCACAAAATTTGATTTAAAATCAAGATACCACCAAATAAGGATAAAACCAGGAGATGAATGGAAAAAAACTTTTAAAACAATTGAAGGCATTTTTGAGTGGTTGGTGATGCCGTTTGGGCTGAGTAACGCCCCAAGTACATTCATGAGACTCATGAATGAAATATTTATTGATTTTATTGGCAAATTTGTAGTTATATATCTTGATGATATTCTAATATTCAGTCATAGAAGGGAAGAACATCTTGACCATGTTGAATAGGTTTTGAGGAGACTTCATCAGCACAAGTTAGTGATTAACTTGGAAAAGTGCATGTTTATGAAGAAGGAACTTGTTTTTCTAGGGTTTGTCATTTAACAAGGAAGCCTAAAAATAGACCCTGAAAAGGTTGAAGCACTTGTCAATTGGCCTCCACCAAAGAATCAAGGTGATGTTATAAGTTTTCATGGTATTGCCACTTTTTATAGAAAATTTATTAAAAAATTCAGTCATGTGTGTGCACCTATGTTGGACACTATTAAAGGTGGTAAAAAGATTAAGTTTGTATGTAATAAAGAGGCTAGTGATGCTTTTGAATACTTCAAGAATATGGTATCCCAATATCCAATCCTAACCCTACCTGATTTCAACAAAGTTTTTGTTGTGGAGACAGATGCAAGCAATTTGGCAATAGGTGCTGTCCTAAGCCAAGAAGGTAAGGCTGTGGCATTCTTCTCTAAAAAATTAAATGAGGCAAAGAAAAAATACTCTACCTATGATTTGGAGTTATATGCCATGTTCCAAGCACTTAAAAAATGGAGGCATTACTTTCTTCCAAAGGAGTTTATAGTTTTCACTGATAACCATGCATTGAGTTTCTTCAATACTTAGGACAAACTAGGGGTTAGACATGTAAAATGGATGGAACAATTGCAGGCCTACACATTCAACATAAAGCACAAAAAGGGAGTATCCAACAAGGTGGTTGATGCACTTAGCAGAAGGGTTGGATTGATTGAAGAAGTTCAACCTCAGAGTGTGGGCATTGAATCACTCAAACAATTATATGCAGGGGATCCATATTTTGGAGAAGCCTTTGAGGTGTGCACCAATCTAACAGGCAAGTATCACACTGATTTTTGTGAATTTTTGATCCAAAATAATCTTTTGTTTAAAGGGGCTCAGTTATGCATCCCCAAGTGTTCCATGAGAAAAAATATAATCAAAGAAAAGCATTATGGTGACATGGGAGGTCACTTTGGAATAGACAAGACAATAGATTTGGTAAAGAAAAGTTATTTTTGGCCAAAATTGGGTAAGGATGTCAGAAAATTTGTTGAATCATGTTCCATTTGTCAGCAAGCTAAAGGGGTATCTACTAACCAAGGCTTGTACCAGCCTTTACCAATTCCTACTAGGCCATGTGAATCAATTTCAATGGATTTTGTAATGGGTTTACCTAGAACCAAATAGGATTTTGGCAGTGTGTTTGTCATAGTGGATAGATTTAGCAAGATGGTCCACTTTGTTCCCTATAAAAGCACAAATGATGCATCTCACATAGCACATATCTTATTCAAAAAAGTAGTCAGAATTCATGGATTACCTTAGACAATAGTTTCAGATAGAGATGCTAAATTTTAAGGACTTTTTTGGAGGACTCTTTTCAAAAATCTTGGCACAAATCTGAGCTATAGCTCTGCCTATCACCCACAAACTGATGGGAAAACTAAAGTGGTAAATAGGTCACTTGAAAACCTCCTAAGATGTCTGACTAAACAACATTCCCAAATTTGGGACATGATCCTACCTTAAGAAGAGTTTGCATTCAATGATTCAAAGAAAAAATCCACTGGAAAAACACCTTTTCAAACTATTTATGGACTTCACCCAAAAGGTCCATTAGATTTGGTGGAATTACCTTCTAATTTAAGAGTTAGTGCACAAGGTGAATAATTGGTAAAACTAATCACTAAAGTGCAGGCATAAGTGAAAGAAACATTGCAAAAGTCCACCATGAAATACAAAGCACATGCAGATAAGAAAAGAAGAGAGATTCATTTCCAAATTGGAGATAAGGTATGGGCATACCTAAGGAGAGAGAGAATACCTAAGGGAAAATATTCAAAGATACATATGAAGAAAGTTGGGCCATGCACCATTCTCCACAAGATGGGTGAAAATGCCTATGAAATATCTCTTCCTCCTACTTTATTGATCTCTCCTATATTTAATGTTTCAGACCTCACCCCTTATAAATATGTTTCAGATATGACAAATGTGCAGGATCCATAAAGTGAGGAGGATGGAGGAGACTATGTCACAAATCTTCCACAAAGCAAGTCAGTGGAGGTGGAAAAAATTATTGAGTCCAAGGTGCTTAAGAAAACAAGGAAACATAAGTGTATGCAATACCTGGTCAAGTGGAAAGGACTCCCTAACATTGATTCTACCTGGATGATAGAGTAACAAATCAAGCAGCATGGCATCACTCTTGATCAGTTAACCTCAAGTGGGAACTTGAGTTCAAAAAATCATGGGGAGTATGGTGCAGGAGCACCCTAGTTAACCTAAGTGTTTTTTTTGGAAATTATGGTTTCCTTGAAGGTCCTAGTGGCCTTTAGGTCATGTTAGAATCAATGGTTTCATATTGGACATCTTTTGTAAGACCTAGTTCCAAGATTGGCATTTTATAAGCCCTTGGTCAACTATTGGTAAAATAATGTCCAAAACCTAAATTATAGGTTATTTTAATTTTTTAAATGTTTGATCCATTAGGGATCATAAAATATAGGTTTGGACCAAGTTTGGTCACTTAGAGTGCAAAATTGCTAAAAAGTTGTCAAGCAACTTTGACAAGTTTTGTCAAAAATTATAAAAACCATTCCCAAATGGCTAGTTGGTTTGAAAACTAGATGTAACCATTGGGAATTCCTAAAAAATCTCTCATAGGCAGGTGGTAGGAGAACTAATGTAATTTTGGCATTCAAATCAATAAAGATCACCATTTTCCTTCAAATTTGTGAAACAATCATTTGGTACAAACAAGTATGAAATTTTGGGAAGGCAAGTATGATAGATTAAGATTTCCTTATGAAGTAGCTTCTTTTTTCATCTTGTCTCATGTCCTCAACCTTTGTACTTTGAAATTTATTGTATTTTCATTCTTGCTGCCTGGTTTGTAGGCCCTAAATTAGGGTTTCATCCAAAATTGTTCATATTTCTTGTTTCCACCTTGGGAATCTAATGACCCTTGGTGAAAATCATGTATTAAAAATTTACTTCAATATTATGAAGGTTTGGTTTGGTAACATGCAGGGAGATGGGTTTTCCATGATGCCCTAGGTGTACATGTCCATGTGTGCACCAATCAAGCGATTAAGGATAGTCCACATAACTTTCCTTTGCGGATTCACCAAGCCTCTAAATCAGTGTGTATGATCCTTATGAATGCCGTCACATTATCCAAGTGTTTTTTTTGATATTTGTTGCAAGGAAGGACCACTTATAGTGCAAATGCATACCTAATTAGGCCTAATTGCCTTATCAAAATTGGGTGTCATCCTATCTTCCTTTCATTTCCATGTTTTGGTGCTTAAGTATAATCCCTTTTTCCATAAAGGGTACTTGAATCCCTATTGTTTTTAGAGGGTTGTGTGGAGTATTTTCAAACTAAGTCCAAATTTCTATCTAAAAAGGCTACAAGCCTAAGAAAGGCTTGACATAGTAACCATGATCAAATCAATGTACATGGTGAGTAGAATCATTGGATTATTGTTTTAGGGACCTAAATAGACCAAGTCCATGAGAATAGGTCACCCCTGGTCCTTGGAGTCATTTTATGGGGAGTTGTTGAAAGTTTGGTGTAAGTGCCTAGTGACCAACCATTTGGAGTTGGATTGAAGACTTAGTAGAACCTAGTGATTAGGTTGCCCTGTTGGGAATAGGTTGTGATAACCTAGTAACAAGTCATTTCTGCACTTGTGATAAGTGTAGAGGAACCTTTCCTTTTAGAACACCTAGTTGGTGGTGTATCGCTTGAGTTTGAAGATTTGAAGCTTCAACTTGTCTTTTTGAGATTTCTGGCTGCCCACTTTTCATCAACAACTTTCAATTTTTAATTGAAGTGTCCACTGGCACTGTTACATTGGTTATTTTCCTATAAATTAGACATTGAGGTGGCTTGAGTCCAACTCTACACTTCAAAAATAAGAGTGTTGGAAACACTGAGTAGCACTAGAGTAGTGAGTTCTAAGTTGGGAGAAATAAGCATGCCTATCATGCTTGATGTGACAAAATCATAGGGATCATTTTTGGGAGAAGTAACTAATAGGAAGTTAAGTATTGTACTACTGAATGACTACATGTAAATTATGCCTATGGTGAAGGAAGTTTTAGGTCTAGATTTTTTACTGGCCTATCATAGGCATAGGGTCATTTCAAACATCCCATCTTTTTTCCTGGCCATGCTCTTATATGTAGGGGTTTCCAGGGAATGGGTGAAGAAGCTCACCTAGATGGTGTTTCAGTATTAGTATATGAAGGACATTGATTTTGTGATTGACAATGTGGATGTGGCACCTGGGGCACTCATCATTATTGTACCTGACATGTACTACATTCAGGGACCTAGGGTGTGAAAACAAAAAAATTGCAATTTCTATAGGGTTGGTAGGGTGACATAAGAATGAAGATAAATTTTATCCTCTATTTGGCCAAAATCAAGGAACCTAAAGTGGATGATTGACATTGGGACTATTTAACTGATAAAGGGTTTCTTGATGAATTTGAATTCGATGAAGAGATGTCACCAAGATTTTTAGGTAGTTGGAGCTGGAGAGCGGAGATGAGTGGATTTTTGAAGACCCGTGAGACATAAGGGATGTCACGAGAGGAGAAGCCCATGCCAAATAAGGAGATGAATGTATGGTCATCCTTCATGCCAATGAAGCTAGGGCCAGGTTGGCCCAAGCAGAATGAGAGACTATGAATGCAACAAGGCTAAGGCACTAGCAGACCAGAACTACTTGAAGAATGGGGCACTCTTCCACTCTCTGCCTCTGGTCTAGATGTTTTATTTTTTTGTTACTGGTAGAATTGTATTTGGTTAGATGAGTCCTTTGTTGTAGACTATAGTTTAGCATTAGGTTTTTTGTTTATAGTAGAGGTTTTGGAAATAGTCCTCTGTATAGTATTTGGAAATAATGCATGAAATGGATGTTCTAAGGATCCCAAAATATATTAATATAAAATAATATATTTTATGTATTCATTGGTTATGTTATTAGATTACTCTTATAATTAAGTTATTTATTCACTGGTTATGTTTTCAGTTATCTCTCAGTAAATCTTTTCCATAAATAGAAGTTTGTGCAAAATTGGGAACAACGTTATTCTGTTAGTACCAAATTTGATGTCATCCACCTACATGACTGCAACATAATTCTTTATAATATTTGTGATATATCCAACCTCATAGTAGTTTGCATATAATATTTAACTTCTTCCTTGATGAAGACCCATACAACAACCACACACTACACAAAAATTGTAGAGACAAATCAATAAACCCTTGATATTATTGATTCATATGAAAAATGGATACATAACAAAGAGACATTTCTACAATTCTTTTCATTACATATGAAAAATTATTTGAAATTGAAACATGAATACATGTTGCCTAAAATTTCTCTACAACCCTAAGGTAGAAATAACCTATAACATGCATTAGAATGGAATTTTTTTAGAATATTTTCTAATGGCCTTGGTATTCCTTTTATAGTTACAAGAGATGCAACAAGCTATAGGCCATTAAAAATATTTTATTTCTGACTGTCGCTAGATAGTTACAAAGACATTTTCTAAATTGAAGTCATTGCCTCCATTTTTTTTCTTGTAGTGAAATTGATCAACTGGTTGCAGGAAAAAGCCCAAGATTAGAGTGCTTCAAAGAAGTTAGAGTGTCTCCTTTGGAACCAACCAGTCTTGTGAGCCATGCCATTATCACAAATAAGTGATTTTTGATGAAGATAATACCATAATGTGAGATTCTAACCATCTCTCCTCTTGTCCAAGAACTTCAAAAAAATTAATCAAGAGGAAATGAATTGTTTCCATGCCCTGTGTGCTCCCCCTACATTCGTATAATATCCATATGCATCCCACCTGTTGGGAAGGATCTTAGTGGTAGCTAAAGATATGGGAAGTATGTTCATGCCAAAGAGGAGGTATGAATAATTTTGATGCCTTTGTAGCTACCAATGGAGATTATAATAGCTCTCTAGCCACAAGTATCAAATAGTTCACACCTTTAGTCTTTATATATTTATTGCAACATAATTTTCCTCGACCATTTTTTCTTGTAATAGAACTCCTCTATTTCTTCTACAAGCTTCATTTCCAATCCTTCAACCAGGAAAACACTTCTTGACACAAAATTTGCATACGAGAGGCACATTTATCAATCTCCCTGACTCAAGATAAGGTGCATGTTTCTCAAGCCTTAAAATGGTGGCATTAGATTATCATGTCGACTGACACATTCAATCGACAACTGTGAGAAATTTATCTACATTTCTTGGTTTATATAAACTTATTGGAACACTCCACAAGTTTTTATGGCTACTATCGATGATTTCATGGTCTATACATGAGATTGTATCCCTGCAACATATCTATCAGTTGTCACACCTGATGGATATTGTCACATTTCACCTCAAAATTGAATGTACATAATTGATATTATATCATCGGATGGTCTGTGCGACTTTCATTTTAGGGGTCCCATAGGCTACTTTGGCCTCTCAGATGTTATAAAAACATTTCATTCATTCATTCATATATTGAAAAAGAAGTGATGAATATCGAGAGAGGTTTCCAACATTTTGAATTTTTTGAGGACGTTGCCATTAGGATATGTTATCATCACGTTTATTTAATGGTAGAGTACACGTACAATATTTCTATAAAGAGGAACTGAGAATGGATAATTTTCTTTGTTCTGCCCAATTTTCATTGTTCATTGTGGTGTTCTCACTTCTTTGTTCTGAGTGTTTTCAATTATTGTAATTGTCTATTAGGTTAATGAGGTTGATGCCATTATATTATTTAGGTTATTATAAATTATCCTACCTTCATCCATTTAGTTTCAAGCTTCAGAGGAAATGAGAGACCAATTTTACTTAGAGTTACGATAGACAGAATTGGAAAGAGTTAGAGGGGTGAAAGAATGAGAGTACCAAAGAATTATCCCACAACATTAGGGTGAGGGACAAAGGAACTTATTCTGCCATTATGCACAAGAAATTGTAACATAGAGCCTTTGAGAAAGACATGACTAGTTATCCTCATGACCTTTCTCCATCACACACCTCCAGAAGAAAAAGAGAAAATATTTCATTCACATCCCAGAGCTATATCAACCTCTAACTGGAAACAATGGACTTCTCATGAGACATCTCATCATTATAAAGGATAGATATTTTTTATTATTCAGTTTAGTGTTCTCAGTTCTTAGTTCTTTTAAGTGGTCTATTAGGGTAAGAAAGATAATGCCAATGTATTTAAGGGGTTACTATAAATTCTCCAATATGTAGCTATGTATCTTTAGAGTAAAGGAGAGATGAATTCCACTTAGAGTATTATGTTTGTAGTTGTGTATCATGCACCATGTTACATTGTAATTTTTATTATTAATATATAATAATAAATTAATGGTTTTTGTTTAACATTGTCATTTGTACTGCTCTCCATTATTTGTTTGCAGTGAGGAATTGTTTTTTGTATGCACATTTGTTAATTTTTGAAGTTATGATTTAACCTACTCCTATGAATACCGAAATAATTAATACTTATCAATATAATTATTAATATTACATTAACTTGAATCACTTTAAATCTTTTTTCTTAAAAATATTTAGAAAGCTTAAAGATCAAGGAATTAATCCTCATCTTTGGGTTCTCATAGACCTAGGTGGGTGGACCCTTTGCGAGGTTACCAATGATCTAGATAAAATGATAAACTAACATCACCTATAAGAAAATACTCTTCAGTGATGTATTCTTATTTCTATTCAATTCACTTCCATAAGTTGGCTACAGTTATGAGCATACACATTCATCACTTACATCTGAGGGTAAACATGGAAACAAAATAAAGAACATAACAAAAAAAAGAGATCATATAATTTAATAATGATTGGTATCTGTAAACCCCGGGGTCATAGACCAATGCCTACCTATTCGTGACTACAAAGTCAAATACAAATGAAAATTGACAGTACTTGAGAAAATTCTCCTAGACATTAATTCTTTACACAACATCCAATATGTACTAAAAAATAAGTAATTCTTATTAAATCACTGTTATCCTCTCTATAGTACAGTGATGCATGATTTGAATTTTATCCTTTCCTAGAAAATAACCAAATATACACATCACACAATTATGATAAACTCACAATCAAAATGTTAATCTATCCTTAAAAAACCACATCACACAGTACAAAGAGAATGAAACATGAAAAAAATCATGTTGAAATTTTCATTAATTAAATACATGTAATCAAGAGACTAACTAAATCAATTATCTCTTAACAATTACAACAAAAGGAAGATTTGATTTGATCTTCATGAAAGAGTTGAAAAACTTGAAAGAAAGAATAACGGAACCACTGAAATTTCCTTTTTTTCTTCTCCCTCCATGTGTCACATTTCCTTTCACATAAAATCAATGCACTTCCTAATGTTTTCATCATAGTCTAGCATTGCTGGTGTTGCATTCATCCTGTTAATTGCCTTTATTTAAAATTCCACAAGATAAATTCCATCAAGTTGAATGTGAAAATTCTTTGCCAAATCATCCACAACATCAATGACCTAATCCACAATAGGGCTCAAAATATATCCTGGTAATTCTGATTTCCATTCATCCTCTATCTTTCCTTCTCCTATGTCCTGGTAGAATGGGGGAGGTAATGTGCCATGAAAGCTATTTAATTTTCTATACATCCTAAACAACCTCTTATGATAAAAAGATTCTTATCCAAAATATTATCAACCACTTCCAAATTGGTGTTTGTCTCTTTTAGCACTTCATTCCACTGTTCCATCCTCAGTATGCTTTGTTAAACTTTGTAGCAATGTTTTCTTTCTGATCAAAGATTTCTTTTTTAGTTTCAGATCAAACTCTTTCTTCCTTTGTTTCTTTTCCATTTTGACCACATGGAAATAAAAAAGAAACATAGAAACAAGAAGATTATGAATCCAATAAAAAATTTATTAATCAAAGTTTCATCATACATGCCGGGTTGTAAGTCCTTCCTAGTTTCGGCCACATACCATGAAAAACCAAACTTAGATTTATACCTAGACATATCCAAGCCCTTAGGCTATCAAACCTCTAGCCTCAATGCTATATTTAATCTATACTTCCTCCCCCTTTAACAATGAGTGAAAGACCTAAATTTATACACAAAATCCAATTGGTCAGCCTCAACCAACTTAACATATCCCAAGCCAAACACGTTAGACCAAGTCGGCCTAAATCCCAAATAAATACAACAAATAAATGTTTCACAAGGATCAATAAAAAAACCAAGTTGGCTACACATAGATCCTTCTATAAAATCACTCCATTGAGCTCCAATGGTAGGAAACACCGATCAAAACCTCCAACAATCAACCGGTAAGCACAATTGAACCAAAAACATGAAGAACAAAACTACCCTATCAAGGAATCCTCCATAACTCACATGAGACAACTCCTAATGAGTTAATATCATAGGAAACTGATCCAAATGACCCCACCAACACATTATCATGACCACAACTTACAAATATAAGACTAACTCTACTGAGATATCAAACACACCAACAGGTGACCAGGAACATAAAACCTCACGGCTGATGACATGTAATTGATTGAATGTTTGAAGATGTTAAGTTGATCACCGAAATACATAAAGATAATGTAAGACATCAAATATGTTAATGGATACTATTTTTATTGATGTCAACTTGATATAATCTAATCAGTTATAATCAAAGTGTCAAAGACTTCAGAGAATCAGAGAGAAAGATTATGCCTTCAGTAGTGCATAAAAGACAAGCATTCACTAAGTGACTTCAAACACCGACGGCTAGTGGAACCTGACAGACTGAGATAACCAAAATTTAAGTCACAATGATACCCGAGAAAAGAAACCGATGAGAAGAATCACAAGCATTAGCGACAACTAGAATTACAGTGTCAACCAACAAGCAGAACTTTGCAGTGAAGCCCGAAGGAAAGACAACCCCGACATATAGACAACACCGATGGAGAAGCTCAAGGAGAACTGAAGGGTTGACTGAATCTATTAAAGAGTTAAAACACCGAAGTTAACTGGAGTTCAGAAATGATAAAATATCTAGCTGGTAGAGCTAAAAATAGACTTAACTGGTTGTTATCATTGTTTTCATTGACTAGATAAAGCCAAAGATAAGTAAAAGATTTAAAGTTGTTTTATCTAGTTGGCAAGAAGATTTCTACGAGATAAAATATGAGTTATGATTTAAATCAAGATTGGATAAGATTACAGATCATGCAAAGAACAAGAAAATCAAGAAGAAAGAATAGTGATATCATGTCTATAAAGAGACAACTTAATTCATTTTGAATTAAGGGGGAGTGAATGAAAAATAGGATGTTGAAGAGAAACTGATGAAGAAAAACTTCATACAGTCCTAATCAATCAAACTGAGGAAAGAGATAAAGATTCCTGTGGACACCGAGAAACAAAGAAAAACATCACTGAGTAGAACAAAAAGTGGAGTAAAGGTATTGAAAATATATATTGATCAGAATGGTTTTATGAGCTTACAATAGATCTGAAAATCTGCAAGTATAAGTTGTATATGTGAATAGATCATTTACTATTTTAGTTTAACCATTGATTCAAAAATTCTCTTAACTGAGCATGATTTAAAGATCCTTTCTATATTGAGATACATCCCAAGGAGTATCAAAAAGTTTGATCATGAAGATAGCATGAGATGGTAGATACCATTTGAAAAAATACACTAGGTTTGGTCATAGAAGGTAGCATAGAGATGTCCAATATCATGTAACAAACTAATCTTTTAAATCCTCTAACTAGGTCACACCTAACAGTGTGTTTGTAACCTTTAACAAGGTTGGCTCTTCACTGAGCTCACTTCAGAAGAGTGAAAATTTTGGTTTACCGGTCCCAAGTGGTTTTTCCCTTAACAAGGTTTCCATGTTAAAAATCCATGTGTCAATGTGTCTATGAGTCATTACTTTAGTGTTTTGCATTACACATAACTAATCTGAATCGATCGGTATACACTAAGCTATTTATAGTTTTTTGGCAAATGAAAGACTTCTATTCGGTAAACATAAAGAATAAGGTTTAAAAGATAACTCTGAGAAGTAATTATTTGATAAGTATATTTTAAGGCATACATCTTGTAGGAATTAAGATAACTAGATGCTTAATATTGTGGTACTAAGTTTTTGGGTTGATTAATTGGAATATTTTTGAGGCCACTGATTCACCCCCCTCTTAGTTATTTCTAGCAATTGGTATCATATCTTGTGTGCTTAGAAAGAGAGTTTAAAAGCTCAAGAAAAAGATCACAAGATGAACAAATGAGACGTGCCCATAAGTTGAATAAAGACAAATTTGCATCATGGAAAAGTAGAATAAGACTCCATGAATCAGGTATTGGTAATGATGTTACTCAACACCTTGATATTGAATATGTGTTGCCTACAGGTCCTCATACTCTTGAGAAATTCAGAGAAAAGCATGATCATAATTGCATGATGATAGAACTTGCTTCCTCACTCTCCGATGCTGAGTTTGAAGATGTCAAAACCTGCACCTCTACAAAGAAAATGTGGGATAAGTTGAAGCTGTTACATGGAGGAGATGCTAATGTACTAAGAGCCAAGGCAGAAATCCTAAGAGGGAGTTTGATGACCTAAGGATGAAAGAAGGAGAAAATATCACTCAGTATAGCTGTAGAATTAAAGAGGTAGTCAATGCTATCTGAGGAGTTGGAGGTGTACTTGAAGAAGAGATAGTGGTAAGTAAAATCTTAAGAACCTTACTGCTGTAACACCCCAAAATTGGCACCTCACAATTCTAAACAATTTTGGTGCATTTTCTCATCATCAAAGTCCTATTGTACTAGGCAAATTTCTCTTCCTAATTGACTTTAATTGACTTGGTCTCAAATG
>MU226309.1:1234805-1247413 GCA_018584345.1 Thuja plicata
AATTAAATTAATTCCACCCCCTTTAGCTAATACACATCAAAAGGAATTAAAAGAATTATTTACTTAGTGGAGTGAATTATCCTCAAAAAGGAATTCCATAATTCCATATGAAAAGCCACTCATGTGGCAATGATTCATTATTTTAATTGAATAATTCCTCCAAAAATTGTCTCACCTTCCTCCATGGAGATGACGAGTCAACTGTTTCTTTTCAAGAAACTCTTCATCCCCTTCTCAGGTTGTTCTATATTATGGGCCTCATTTTCTTCATTTGAGAGGATGGATTTGGAGAGCATAAAAACTATAGTTAATTTTCATCTTGCTTTTATCATCTTTTCAAGATTTATTGCATAATTATCTTTAGTTTCATTTGGATTAGTAACATGTTGCTTCTTAATGTAGTTTGTTTACATATCTAATAGTTCAATTCTATCATCTTTTCAAGCTTTCTAGATTAAATATGCATTTCAATTCTTAGATTATAATTGTATCTCATAGAAAATAGTTTCAATTTCAATTTTTTTATCATGCTTTAAAAATCCTCCATTTTAGCTATGGTCAAGGTTGTTGGCTCTTGTTCTGAGAGTAAATTCAAAAACCCCAACTAAATAGGAGGCAACAGGTAGCTTCAATCAAGTTTGTGAAATGACCAATTCATGTTCATATTTGCAAATTCAATGATTGAGTAAGGACTATGTTGATTTTGTGCCTGATTTAGAGGTCACATTCAGACACACACATTTTGGCGCCCACCGTGGGGCAGAAAAAATGATTTCTGGCCTCACTCTCAAAATTTTCTGACAGTAATTTGAACTCTTCCGTATGTCCGTACATCACTGGTACAGAATCTCGCGTGACATTTTAGATCAAACTGCATGAAGTTTAGCTCCTAGTAGCACTCTCTCATGCGAGGAAATACAAATCTCACTCAGGTCCCTGCACTTTCTCGCGCAAAGCTATATACCATCTCGCGCAAAGTTTTACAGACAGTCATTAAATTTCCAGAATCTGTAATTTACTATTATCATTTTTTGACATTTACTTTCTGTTGTTGATTTCATGTTTTTGATTTCTTCTACAACATAACAGTGGTCTGCAGGTCACGTGTCAAAGATCATAAAAACTTGCTAATGGTTTGCTTGCAGGACGGTTGTCAAAGGCATATTAAGAATGTTGTGCTTGTTTACTATTTTTCAATCACATAGTTTAAATAGGGCTTTGTTAAAATTTCTTAAGGGTCCTGATAGCAAAGTAGGGGAATAGGCTCTTCATTACATGGAAGTGATGCCCATGGATGAAACCGAGACCCAGATGTTTCTAGAATGATGGATACCTGGGGAAGCAGAGCAAGATAGTGAATCTTTAACACATCTACTTGTTAGGGGATTACGCTCTTCTCTCTTTGAGAGAATTAGAAACCCAAAGGCTTGTGGATTTGGTGGAGTGAAGCTATTTTTGTGATGAACATGTCTTGAGTGTTTGGGTAAGGTGAAGAGGTAGAGAAGTATGCTCTTCTCTCTTTGAGAGAATCAGAAAATCAAACCATTGAATCCAAGCCAAGTTGTGTCACCTTTAGAGGGCCTGCCAGAAGTTGAACCTCCGGGAACGACCCAAGTGAGTACACAACTATCGCCGATGATTCCACCTCACTATAATAAATTCTTCTTTGTTGAGTCCAAAGAATCCAAAGCCATGGTAACTTCTTTCTCATGATTTTGACTATTATCTTGAGAAATCCTTGTTTGTTGTACCGAGTAGCACCGCTCCCAGCCTTGCTTGCAAGGGTGTATGAATTTCAAGTGTTGGTGTGGCTGTGAGGCCCCAACTCTGTATCAGAGGCACTGAAGGTTATTGTGAATAGAATCCCACTAAAAACTCTCTTAGTTAGATGCCTACCTGGATCACCTCTGAAAGAAGACATAATCTGTGTGCAGGGAGAGGGAAGAATCTCTCCCCTAGATTCTCGACATAGGTATGCACCTGGATGCTTGAAGTGGTATATGATGCTAGCCCCTACTTTAAGGGTAACCTTCAAACATAAATACTAAGTCCTTGGAAACACCAAAAACACGGGTGCTCTCTCGAGGGTGACACTACTGTGTGAGGTGCACACATACACATAAGACAACGGGGCACATATTTTATCTTCTCCACCATTTTTTTTGTAGGGATAACTAAGTGTTTGTTTTGAGTCTTAAACTATCCAATCATGATCAAAAAAAGACTCCCATGATTCTGCCAAGTTTCTTTGTCCTTGGTAGAACTGTTTACGACTATTTCTTGTGTCACTATTGCTTGATTGAACTTTGTGATTGTCACCTTGAAAATAAGATTGCTGATTTGTATCATCATAAAACTACCCTAAATTTGGAAATTCTGTCAGAGAACAGTCCTGACTGTGTCTCAAAATCTGGTTTTTATCTCAAAAACTGAGTCTGTTTATCGAAACCCATAGTTTTCTCATGTGAGATTTCAGAAATTGAGCACTTCCTCGTGCGAGCTTGCATTTTCTCACGTGCAGTTGAGAACTTCCTCACATGAAACATCACTTCCTCACATGAATCTGTAGCTTGGTGTCCTAAAACAGTGAGCTTTTTCCCACTGACTGATGATTTTTTTGTCTGATCTAACTTTTTCCTAAGGTTTGATTTCCTGTTTCCTTGTTGTCTGCAGTCTGAAACTAGTTGTTTCAAGTTGGGAACTGACTGATTCTTACTCAAACTCATCTTGTCTCTTTGTCTTTGTCTTGTCTTTTCTATGTTTTTGTACCTTGCGATGCGATAGTCACATCTCGGCTATTCTAGCTATACTCTTAATGATTCATGCCAGGTGCATCTCACATCTTTGGCTGTTCTATCCTATTATCTCCTTTTCAGTATCTCTAGAGACAGAGTTCTGAGTTGGATCCTAGGTCCTCTCTCATTTCATCTTTGTCTATTCCTGTTACGACTAGAAGCGGTAATTTATTCCCTATTCTTGGTTCTAGAACCAGTAAGAGTAAACCTCATAATCAAGGAAAAGATCATTCTGAATCTGTTATTCAACCTGATAGTCAAGAGGGATCTTCAAGTTCCTCTTCTACACTTAATACAGATCCTAGTCTGAATCAAAAACCAGTGTTCGAGTTGTGCTCCAATACTTTGTTTCAAGATCAACAGAATTCATTTTCAGATCAACAAAGCTTCAGAA
The DNA here is from genome assembly GCA_018584345.1 of Thuja plicata. Taxonomy (NCBI): domain Eukaryota; kingdom Viridiplantae; phylum Streptophyta; class Pinopsida; order Cupressales; family Cupressaceae; genus Thuja; species Thuja plicata. The sequence continues at coordinate 1,237,995 of MU226309.1, forward strand.
AGTCACCTGTTTGGGTTGATCCTATTAACAATCCTTGCTGCCTTAGTGATCCTTTTAAACATATCAATCCTTTCGATCCTATCAATCCCTTTGATCCGCCAAAGGTTACATTGACCAGGACTGCTTGGCTCAATAGACCCACTCATACTGAAGCTGTGCACATGGCACAATCTCCCATCAATGACATGGCAACTCATTTTGATTACATGCAAGATCAATGCAATGATGGTCATGAATAATCTCAAAATGATCAAGGTCAACAAGGTGAGCAACATCATAATTGCCCTCCTCCATATGACCAGAGTCAAGATCAGGGTCAAAGCATTTACAAGATCCTTGGTAATGATGATGAGCCAATAACTCAAAATGACATAGATGCTATAAAATCTAATAAGGCTCTCATCAAGATGATGGAAATTATCCTTGCACAAGATAAAGAGAAATATTTTCTAGATTTGGCAAAATAACTCAAACTTCCAAGTGGAAACACTTGTGGCTAAGGAAGAAGAGAGTGAGACTACCAAATTGCATAAGGTGATTCAAGATATGCAAAATCAAATTGGCCAAATTATGAAGGATAAGGACAAACTGGCACAACAATTCACGATGGAAAGTATTTTTCCTTTTCCTTTTGATAGGAGTCTTCATATGCCACCTTTTCCCAAAGTGTAGAACTCCCTAAATATGATAAATACTTGGGTACTACTGATCCTCAGGACCATTTGAGAGAATTTGGGGCCCTGTCTATGGAGTTTATTCATGATCAAACCTATTCGATGTGTCTCTTTCCCCAAAGTTTGGGTGGACCTGCCATGGAGTGGTTTTCTTGACTACCCACTGGCATCACGACTTTTGATGAGATTGCCAATCTCTTTATGCAACACTATTCTCACAACATACAACATCCCGTCAACATCAGGGACCTTTGCAATCTCAAGCAAAGACAAGGGGAGCCATTCTTGACATTTCTCCAAAGATGGAGACAACTTTGCACTAAGTATCCCTGCAAAATACCTGAATCCGAGAAACTTGATATCTTCTTGGATAATCTCACCCTTGATTTTGGGTATCAAGTACAACTTCAAGGTCCCCTTAATTTTGACAGCATGATAAAGAAAGCTATAAGGATAGAGGCATTTATGGTTAAAAAAGGTGAATTGACTTTGTATAAAGACAACAAACAAGGTTCCTCCTCTTCCAAAAAAGATAAAGGGAAGTTTGTCAACAAAAATAGGGATGTTGTGAATGATGGAGTGGTTGACAATGTGACCCTGGCTCCTTCAAAACTGGTCTTCAATCTCACTTCTGGTATACAGGTGACCAAAGCTATTGAAAAGGCTACAAAAAATACTCAACCACCTTCTAGATTCTCTGGCAACAAACCTTGGGCCCCTCAACCCAAGCGTGAATTTACTTCTTTGGGAAAACCGCTTGATGTGGTTTTCAAGACTTTAGTGCAAAATCAGATTCTCACTCCTTTGGACAACCATACATATGATCTGCAACCACGACCCCATTGGTGGAATGAAAATGCATACTGTGACTATCACCAAAACAAGGGTCATAAGACTGCTACTTGTATTCAGTTGCGTCATAAAGTCTAAGATTTGATTGATAATGAGGTTATTATTGTGGAAAATCATAATAAGAATTTAGATCACCAGGAATTTAAAGATCCCTTCCCTCATCACGAGAAAGGTGAGTCTTTCGACGCTAAGAACAACAATGCCAAGGTTAACTACGCACATGCCACTTATGACAATGTCATCAATATGATTGAACCTGTTGGATTTGAGTATTGTGATATGGTTACTACCAAGGGGAGCAGGGATGATCCTAAGTCTAAGAATCCATTTGTCTTGAGAGGCCCTGGGTATCGCTCATCTAAATCTGAGCTATCTCAGGATTGCGCAAACGTCACTACCAGCTCCCGCGCTAAAATCACTATCAAGGGTCCTGACCCTCCTGCTACTACATCCGCACCGAAATAAACCGCAGATAAAAATATTGTTGACTCTACCAACAAGACCACAAAAGTGGTCCCTACACCTCCTACTGCTAGTTATAGCATTCTAGACCAGCTACAAAGAACCAATGCTCAAATAACCATCTTTAAGCTGTTGAAGATCTCGTCTGCTCATAGGCAGATTCTGGATAAAGATCTCACAGAAGCTAATGTCCCCAAAGACATCAATCTAGATTAGTTTCAATCCATGGTGGGTCACTTGACTTCACCGCACGATTTATCCTTCTCAAAAGAAGATGATCACTCGATTAGTCACCCGCATAATGCTCCTTTGCATATAGAGGTCATGATTGGAAAAAAACTAGTCCGCCACATCCTTATTGATAATGGTGCTGGCCTTAATATTTGCTCTGCTCACTTTCTTTCTCATCTAGGTTATGATGAAGATCGCATAGATTCCCACAAGAGAATTACTATTAGGGCCTATGATGAAGAAGAGAGAAAATCTAAAGGTTTAGTCGTGCTACCCATTTGGGTTGGACCAGTTGAAAGAGATGTCACATGTCAGGTGCTAGACCTTCCTCTTGCGTATAATATCCTACTGGGAAGATCATGGATCCATGAGATGCAAGTGGTTCCCTCTACATACCATCAGTGCATTAAGTTTCCTTTCCAAGGTGTAGAGGTGACAATTCATGCTAGTATGGGCTCTTCTTGTAATGCGCTCACATAGTCAGCTGATAGTCTTGTTCCGACTAATAGAGAATACACAGATTTTTGTGATGCCAAGCTTAGAGATATGGAATAGACTTTGAAGATCAAAGACATAGGCATGGGGGGGTATCAAATAGAACCTGTGCTATCATTAGAAGATCTACCTCTGTCTCCTCATTCTTATGGGAGACCTTCTGAGAACAACAGATCTTCTACTCCTCCTGAGATAGTTTATGATGGTGCCTTTGTATAGGCTTCTACACTATTAGAAGATGAAGATGAGGAAAGAGCTATTAAAGCTTGGCTTTGCGAAGGAAAAAACATATCTGAACAGGCTACTCCATCTTGTGAACTAAATCCCTATTGTGAAGGTCATAAGATTATGAAACACTTTGGATACAAAGGGAGTGGTCCAATAGGGGTGAATGGTAATGGTTTAGTGGAACCTATTAAAGCTACGGGTCAAAAGATGAAACACAAATGGGTTAGGCTTCAGGAAGATACTGTTCCATCTAGGGATTAAAAAATTTGTGCCAAAATTGGATCCTTCACCAGAACATGAAGGCACAGCTACAGTCGACACCTTAGAAGATAACTTCAATGAGGATTGCTTTCCTTATCCCATTCCTCTAGACCTGGTAGCATTCTTTGCTGAGCCAGATAATTTTGTACTGCATGCCAGTACAGTTGAGACTGACATCGATTCTGATAAAACCACTCCATTTGATGCACTAACCTATGAACAATGGAAAGTGTTACAAGACCCTTATTTCCAAGGTGAGCGGTACATACCGCCAGGATTTCAAGAGCAGTTGGCACAAGAACATGTTGGTGTCGCAAGAACTCCCAAGCCTTCATGGTGAAAATATTCCAGTTAGAGTTTGGACACAGATTCTCATGAATATGAGTTTGAGAGTTTGTCAGAAGGATCCTATGAAAAGCTTCTCGACTTAAGTGAGGGGTCTAGTGAAAGGTCTAATGAGTCTGAGTCCATAAATGTCAACATGTCTTCTACTTCAGTTTTTAGGAGTCAAAAGGATTTGAACACACCTTTGGATGAGATCGATTTATCTCTCAGCTTACTTGTCAATGCTTTTGATGACTATACCATGAATGCACTTGAACCTGCCACTTCTCTCTCACTCCAACATCTTGAGCTAATAGACTAGAATTCCCCTACCTCATCCAATGAAGTCCTTACATTCCAGAATGACTGCTCTAGCCTGCTATCTTCACGCCGTTGAACCTGTAATGTCCTATACTAGTGAAGAAAGTATCAACATGATCGAGGCTGATATCGAGTATCTTATTCATACAATTAAAAGAAGAAAAAATAGGTGCTTTGATGGTGAAAACCACATTGTGGCAGTGTCAGAGCCAAAAAAAGTAAAAAGAAAAGACGTATCCGAAGGTGAAAACCTCTTTGAGGTGTCTGAGGATGAGATACTTGATGTTTTTCCTAGTCATTTCCAGGGATGCTCATCGGTGCTAATTGAGCCAACTCAGCCAGTAAATCTGGGTACAGAAGAACATCCACACATCATTCATGTGGCTAAGCCATTATCTATAGAAGAACTCAAGGAATTCACAGATTTCTTCAAGGAGAAAAAGATAAATTTTGAATGGACATACTCTGACATGCCTGGTGTAGATCCTAAGCTTATCATGTATCACTTATCAATAGCTCTAGGTGTGAAACCAGTCAAGCAAAACCTTAGGAAGATGCATCCACATGTGGCTTTACTTGTCAAGGTAGAGTTGGAGAAACTTATAAAAGTTGGGTTCATTAGAGCCATTGATTATGCAAAATGGATCTCCAACATAGTTCCAGTATCAAAGCATGATAAATCAATTAGAGTTTTCACAGACTTTAGGGACTTGAATAAGGCATGTCCAAAAGATGATTTTCCACTACCCAACATTGATATGATTGTGGATATGACAACAGGATATGAGATGTACTCTCTAATGGACAATTTCTCTGGTTACAACCAAATCAAAATTGTGCTAGAAGACCAAGAAAAGACTGCTTTCACTTGCGCATGGGGTACTTTCTGCTAGAATGTTATGCCTTTTGGTCTAAAAAATGCTAGAGCTACTTATCAGAGAGCTGTCACTACCATATTTCATGACATGATGTATAAGACAATGGAGGACTATGTGGATGACACACTTGCTAAAAGTATGGACAGGAAGACACATCTCACTGATCTAGGCCCTATACTAGATCGTATAGAAAAATTCAGACTGTGTCTTAACCCTAAGAAATGTGCATTTGGGGTTACTTCAGGACAATTACTTGGTTATATCATCTCCACGAAGGGAATCAAGGTGGATCCTGCGAAGGTGCAAGCTGTCATGGAAATTCCCCCACCTCACAATATCAGACAAATTAGAGGTCTTCAAGGTCAGCTACAATCTATCCGGCATTTCATCTCGTAGCTAGCTGAAAAGTCACAATCATTTACTAAAACTCTAAATAAAGGTGTGACTTATGAATGGAACAAAGAATGTGAAAAAGGATTTCAACAGATCAAACAATATCTAGCTAATCCACCTATATTAATGCCTCCTATTCAGGGGAAGCCATTGATCTTATACATCTTAGCTATAGAAACATCTTTGGGTGCTCTATTGGCCCAAGAAGATCAAAATAATAAAGAAAGAGCTATCTATTATATCAGTAGAACATTGGTCTCTTATGAAATGAATTATTCTGTAATTGAGAAAGCTTGCCTAGCTATGGTGTTTGCTTCCCAGAAGTTATGAAATTATATGCTTTCTCACACCACTAGGCTAATTGCTAAAATTGATCCATTAAAATACTTTCTCAGTAAAGCTACCCTCACAGGTAGACTAGCTAAATGGGTCATGCTCCTTAGTGAATTTGATATTGAATATGTTCAGAGAAAAGATATCAAAGGGCAAGCGATCACAAATCAGTTGGCTAAGGCACCTATTATAGATCATCAACCATTAAGGATTGAATTCCCAGATGAGTCCATCATGCTTCTCACACATCAGACATGGACCATGTTCTTTGATGGATCATTCACCCAGTAGGGGTCAAGTGCTAGAATTTTGTTCATTACACCTCAGCGGTATTCATTACCAAAGGCCATCAAAATGATGTTTCCTTGCACAAATAACATCACCGAGTATGAAGCTTTGATTAATGGATTAAAAATCACTATTGAATGACATGTTGATGAGCTAAAGGTCTTTGGAGACTCAAAGTTGGTTATCAATCAGGTGAATGACATCTATCAAACAAAAGATGAAAAACTGGTGCCCTATAAAAAGATGGTTGATGATCTTAAGAAATACTTTGCACATGTTACATTCCAACAAATTCCAAGGGCGGATAATAAAGCAATTGATGCCATGGCTACTCTAGCTTCTATGTTACAAATGCCAGAAAATGATTTCAGACATGAATTCCTAGTGGAGACGTTATGCTACCCTGCTTATGATTCCCCTGACTCCCGGATGATCTGTTCAGTCATTGGACATGACTCATCCTGCTACCACCATATCTACTCTTATCTTCATGAACAAATTATTCCTGACACATATAATCGAAATGAGAAATGTCACTTAATCCATAGTGCTTCACAGTTTGTCATCGTAGCTAATGACTTATATAGACGAGGTCTAGACGATACTCTCCTTAGGTGTTTCAAACTGGATGAGTCCAAGCGTGCGTTAGAAGAGGTACATGAAGGTGTCTGTGGGTCTCAGTCAAATGGTCTGACACTGGCTCATAAAATTATTAGAGCTAGTTACTATTTTCTGGATATGGAGAAAGAAGCTACACAATTTGCTAAGTCTTGCAAACAGTGTCAACTACATGGTAATCTGATTCATGCTCCATCCAAGGAGCTTATTCCCTTCATTACTATCTGGCCATTTCAACAGTGGGCCTTTGACTTAGTGGGTCAGATATATCCGTCTTCTTCAAAGGGACATAAATACATCTTTACTACTAAAAACTATTTTACCAAATGGGTTGAGGCAGTACCTCTCAGTGTAGTTGATGGCAAGTCTATAGCCATGTTTATACTGAACTACATCATTTGTAGATATGGTGTACCCTCATCAATAATCACTAACAATGGGGGGAAATTCAAGAACAAAGATTTGAAAAATTTATGCACTAAGTTCAATATTATTCAACATTGGTCTTCTATATATTATCCTCAGGGTAATGGACAGGCTGAAGCTTTAAACAAGACAATTCTCAAGATCCTACACCGTACAGTACACAAATCTAGATGAGACTGGCATCTCCAGATTAATCCAGCTTTATGGGCTTATCGCACCAGTATACAAACACCAACAGGGGCCATGCCCTTTGCTCTAGTTTATGGTGCAGATGCAATGCTGCCTATTGAGGTTGAGATTCCCACCTTGCGAGTCTCTCTAAAGGGCCTCATTACTGATGATGATATCAGAATATCTTGGCTACAAGAGCTTGAACTATTGGATGAATGTCAGAAAGTTGCGTTTGATCATCTCTGAGCATATCAAAAGATAATATCTAAGAGCTATAACAAGAAGGTCAGACCAAGAGACTTTCAAATGGGTGATCTCGTCCTGAGAGAGAATCCTAAGAATCAACAACAGCAGATCCAGAAAGGAAAATTTGAGCCAAACTGGCTTGGTCCATATATTATCACTACAGTATTTGGGTTTGGTGCTTATCAGCTCTCCACCACAGAGGGGGAATAACTCAAAGAGCCTATCAACGCTCTTCATCTAAAGAAGTTCTACAGTTGAAATGTCTTCTGAATGCTCATGTACATACTTTATTCTAAGAAAATCCTAAAAATTGCAAAATGTCCTAAAAAAATCATCATCTTAGTGAAAACCTGGCAAACAGGTGCTTTGATGTATCTATTATCATGGTAAAAACCTGGTAAATAGGCGCATGGATAATACACACAAAAAAAAAAAAAAAAAAAAAAAAAAAAAAAAAAAAAAAAAAAAAAAAAAAAAAAAAAAAAAAAAAAAAAAGAAAAATACAAAAAAATAAATAAAAGAAAAATACAAAAAAATTGAAAAATGAAAAAAAAAAATAGAAAAAGAGAAAAATGTGCCATTGATGAAAACTTGGTAAACAAGAATCATGGTAGCAAAAATAGAATTTCTGCTAAGATGGTGAAAACCTGGTAAATAGGCGCCTCTTGTTTCGCAATGCTCTATCAATCGCAACATCTCTTGGCTTTCTTGCAATGTGCTATTTTGCTTTCCTTCTTTAGTTTTCTTTCTTGCTTTAGTTTGCTCATGCATTCACTCTTTGTCATCTTCAAGATTTTGCTCGACTTCACATGGATTGAAACTGGTCACACTCGGGGGCATCTTCCTAGTCTAGGGGACATTGTCCTATCTTTCAGAGTCTTTCTCCTCTTCACATCAGTCACCAGTGGTTCTAATTGAGTCTACCTACTGATGCCTATATTTCACATCGATCTTTATACTTGAAAATATCTCTCATGTCAGTCACCAGTGGTTCTTACTGTGTCTACCTACTGTCGCTGTACTACCAAAGTTTCTCACATCGACTCGCTATCGACATATTTGACTTCAATCCGTTCGTTACTTGGGGGCATGGCTCCCCACTTTGATCGCATCTTCGGTTTACACTTGAGTCAGTAATCTTGTCAATTCTAAAGGACAACTCTCTACTGGCGCAAACTGGTGTTTCTCAACACCCCAATCAAATAGTGTTTTTTAACACTCTCTTTGGACACATCTGTGTTTTTTAACACACATTGGATACATCGCAACTTAAAACTTTCTCGATAGCAGTCAAACACATTGCACTCACAATTACAACGGTGTTTTCCAACACCCTAAACACATACACATTCATCAACTTTGAAACATGCTGAGCTATGATTGAATCTTTCTTTATATGCTATCTGTTCTCATAAATTTCATTGATATTTTCTTTGTCTACTGCTTGTGGGTGTGGTTTCGATGATTCGTCAACATCAAATAAACAGGGTGTATGTGATAAGAGTTTCTACATTAAGGTGGAAAATCCTCACATCCTTTGATCTTGTTTATTTGTACGCCAAGAGGAGGTCAGAACTATCTCCTTGACTATTATTGCTCTATTTGTTTACTTGTGTACTCTTACTATATCAAAATGGAAACAATGTTCAGGTCATCTTGGCTTTTGTGCCCTGATGCTTATATTTGTTTCCTACATTTTATCTGATGAAAATCATATTCATATCCTTATGGTCGCAGTGGCACCAGTAAGGATTGTATTGACTCTGATGTTCCAAAAATACTCGATGATGATAATTATGCGATGAGTCCAACAACCAAGTCCTAGGGTTGCATTTAGTTTAGGCTTGCATTTGCATTTTAGGCTTGCATAGTGACAGTTTTGGTGCTCTCTTCATGGTCTTCTCATTCTTCAAAGGTCCTCATCTTTTGTCCTGGATTCCTCTCGACTGCATGAGTGTCTGGTCCTCGCTCTCGATCTTCATTCACGTTCTTTTGGTTAGTACCTATTGTATATTGCAATATCCTGCATGAGATGATTAGTACCATTGCATTCATTTCCAAAAAATGCATTTCCATACATTCATTTGCATATATATATCCATAAACATGTGCATCCATTATAAGCATAAATCAAATCATACATAGCATTTATCCATCTAAACATCTATCATTGCATTACATTCATAGCATTTATCAATAAAACATGTGCATAAACATT
>MU226309.1:1251469-1278750 GCA_018584345.1 Thuja plicata
AATTAAATTAATTCCACCCCCTTTAGCTAATACACATCAAAAGGAATTAAAAGAATTATTTACTTAGTGGAGTGAATTATCCTCAAAAAGGAATTCCATAATTCCATATGAAAAGCCACTCATGTGGTAATAATTCATTCTTTTAATTGAATAATTCCTCCAAAAATTGTCTCACCTTCCTCCATGGAGATGAAGAGTCAGCCATTTCTTTTCAAGAATCTCTTCATCCCCTTCTCAGGTTGTTCTATATTATGGGCCTCTTTTTCTTCATTTGAGAGGATGGATTTGGAGAGCATCAAAACTATAGTTAATGTTTATCTTACTTTTATCATCTTTTCAAGCTTTATTGCATAATTATCTTTAGTTTCATTTGGATTAGTAACATGTTGCTTCTTAATGTAGTTTGTTTACATATCTAATAGTTCAATTCTATCATCTTTTCAAGCTTTCTAGATTAAATATGCATTTCAATTCTTAGATTATAATTGTATCTCAGAGAAAATAGTTTCAATTTCAAGTTTTTTATCATGCTTTAAAAATCCTCCATTTTAGCTATGGTCAAGGTTGTTGGCTCTCATTCTGAGAGTAAATTCAAAAACCCCAACTAAATAGGAGGCAACAGGTCACTTCAATCAAGTTTGTGAAATGAACAATTCATGTTCATATTTGTAAATTTGATGATTGAGTAAGGACTATGTTGAGTTTGTGCCTGATTTAGAGTCACATTCATCCACACATAACTGCCTGTATATGCTATTAGAGTTTCTTCTATACAAGAAATGAGAGAAGTTGCAAACAATATAGTTACTCTAGATAGTCTGATTGGTAGACTGATTCCATTTGAGATAAATAACTTTGATAATAGTGTCTTACCATCTATAGAATCTGCATTCAAATATTCTTTGAAAAAAAGTAAGTCAAGTCATAGACATTCTATTAGAAATGATAGTGAAAGTGATAATGAGGATCAAGGACATGATAAGATTGAAGCACTAATAACAAGAAGATTGCAGAGAGGCAAAGGTAGATAAAAATGTAAATTGACACTTGTATGTTTTAATTTTAAAGAGGTTGGACACCTTGCTGCAAGATGTCCTAATAAAAGAAAAGATGAAAAAAGTAATGACATAACATATGAAAAGAAGTTTGACCCAGGTGATAACAGAGATTACCGAAGCAACCAACAAACTGAAAGAAGAGATACCCAAGACTACAAGGACAAAGGAAAGAAATCTTGTTACCTAACTAAGAACAAAGATGATGATACTAACACCGAATCTGAAGAAGACATTGAGATGATATTTGTAGCCATGAAGGATGATTCAGACAAAGAAGAAGAAAGGTATGTAGAAATTAGACTAATATCTAAGGTTAGTAAGAATGATGCCTGGATCATAGATAGTGGCTGCACTCACCACATGACTGGTGATAAGAAAATTTTTGAAAATTTTGAATATTATAATGGTGGTTCAGTAAGAATGGGTAATGACACACCTTGTCCAGTTGAAGGTAAAGGAACCATAATGTTGAATAACCTGATCAAATGTGAAAATGCTTACTGGGTAAAAGGACTAAATTATAATCTATTAAGTGTTTCATAGCTGAACAATACAGGTCACAGAGTATCATTTGAAAATAAGAAGGCAAAGATCTTCAATGAATCAGGAAGGTTGATCAGAACTGGTGAGTAGACAAAATGTAACCTTTTCTATCTTGATGACATTAACACCACTTTTTTAATGGCTAGATACAAAGACATATGGTTGTGGCACAAAATATTATGTCATGTGAATTTTGACAACATGATAAAGATAAGAAATAAAAGAAAAGTAAGAGGCTTACCGAGCATGTCAAATCCCGAGCATATCATGTGCAAGAACTGTCAAAAAGGTAAGATGACAAAGTCTAGTTTTAAGAGTAAAGCCCATATATATAATGCAATTCTAGAATTAGTCCATACTGATCTATGTGGACCCATGAGGACAAAGATTTACTATGGAGATAGGTATTTCATTCTCTTTGTTGATGATCATTCTAGAATGATGATAGTTATGTTCTTAAAAGATAAATCAAAAGCATTCAAGATGTTTAAATGGTATAAGGCTATAGTAGAAAAATAAAGTGATAAGAAATTAAAATGCTTAAGGTCAGATAGAGGAGGGGAATTTATTTAAGATGAATTCACTAATTTCTATAATGAGCATGGAATTAAAAGACAGGTTTCTGCACCAAGAACACCACAATAAAATGGAATTGCTGAGAGGAGAAACATATCAATTGTTGACTGTGCAAGAACATTGATGATTGAGAAAAGTATCACTCAAAATTTATGGAGGGAAGTTGTCAGTACTACTGTCTACACATTAAACTGAGTACAATTGAAGAAGGACATAAAGAAGACACCCTATGAGCTTTGGTATGGTTACACACCCAATGTGAGTTACTTCAAAATCTTTGGTAGTCAATGTTATATTTTGAAGGATGATAGAAATGGAAAGATTGAATCCAAAAGTGTTGAAGGTATCTTTCTAGGGTATTCCACCAAAAGAAAGGCTTATAAATGTCTTAACAAGTCATCTAACAAGATCATTGAAAGTGTAAATGTAAAGATATATGAATTTGTAGAAGAGAATGATAAGGAAACCAGAAGTGAACTAGATGACTAAAAAAGGTTTGTTTATATTGAAGAACCTGACACTCTACCCAAGAAATAGTGTATCACTCCTGAGAAACAAAAAATTACACCCGAGCATCAAGATACAATTACCGAATATCAGGATAATACTCAAGATGATGTACCAAGAGATGGAGATTAGAAAAAAGGTCAAGAAGATGATCAGAATGATGGATAAAGAGCTGAACCAAAACTTTCCAAGTATGTCAGAAGACATCATCCACAGAATAAAATCATAGGAGACAAGAAGGCTGGAATGAGAACAAGAAGTAAGTCACTAAACACTAGATGTTTAATTTGTGATTTTGAGCCTAAATTTGTTAATACTGCACTTGAGAATGAATAATGGGCCAGTGTTATGAATGAAGAAATAGATCATATTGAGAAGAATAGTACATGGACACTAGTACCCATGAGACCTAATGACAAGAATGTCATCGGTACCAAATGGATATTTAGAAACAAGCTAAATGAGAATGGAGAATTCACAAGAAACAAATAAAGGTTAGTATACAAGGGGTATGCACAAGAAGGAGGTATTGATTATGGAGAAACCTTTGCACCTGTTTCTAGACTAGAAGGAGTAATAATATTACTTTCTTATGCTGCATTCAAAGGATTCAAGGTATACCAGATGGATGTCAAATCTACATTCCTAAATGGAATACTAGAAGAAGAGGTATACTTTTAACAACCAGAAGGGTTTGTTGATCCAGACAAGAGGAACATGGTATGTAGACTACATAAAACCTTGTATGGATTGAAACAAGCACCTAGAGCCTGGTATGAAAGACTTCACTCCTATCTCATTAGCATTGAATTTGTAAGAACAAGTGAAAATAAAAATATGTACTTAAAAGAAGATACCAATGGTAATATTTTGATTGCTGAAATATTTGTTGGTGATATCATTTTAGGGGGAAATGAAATGTTATGAAAATATTTTGCTAATGAAATGAGAAAAGAATTTGAAATGTCTATGTTTGGAGAGATCAAATTATTTCTTGGTCTACAAATTCTTCAACAAGATGTAGTCATATATATCACTCAGTCCAAATACATCAAGGAAGTGTTGAAGATATTCAAGATGGAAGATTCCAAGCCAGTTGGAACACCTATGCTATCAGATGTAAGCTAAAAAAAGAAAACAAATGAAATGAGGTAAATCAAACCTTGTATAGATCAATGATTGGAAAACTAATGTATGTTGTTCACACCAGACCAGATATAGCACATGTAGTTGGAATAGTTGCAAGGTTCTCTGCTAACCCCAAATAATCACATATGACTACTGTCAAGAGAATTCTAAGATATCTGAAGAACACCAAGGACTATGGCTTATGGTATAAAAGAGAAGGAAAATTTGAGCTACAAGTCTATACATATGCTGATTGGGATAAAAACATTGATGACCGAAAGAGCACAACTGTAGGAGCATTCTTCATGGGTGACAGACTTGTCACATGGATTAACAAGAAGAAAGGATGCATCTCTCAGTCTACTGCAAAAGAAAAATATGTGGCTGCTGCTGAAAATTGCTCCAATATTGCATGGATCAAACAGTTTCAAGAAGGTATGAATATGAAGATTCTTGAACTAGTAATAATATATTGTGATAATACCAGTGCAATTAACATTTCTAAGAATCCAGTCATGCATGCTAAGACTAAACATATTGCTATCAAGTATCACTATTTAAGAGAACAAGTGAAGGAAAAATAGGTGATACTGGAATATGTTCAATCAAAGGAACAATTAGCTGATATATTCACCAAGCCATTATCAAAAAATACATTTGAGTACCTGAGATAGAGAATAGGGGTACAACCCTTGTCTATTGGTCAGTAAGCTGACTAGGAGGCTGCATTAGCCTACACACAATCAGAAGATCATTCATGTTGATGCAAGCACTGAGATGAACAACAACAGGTACATCTGTACACAACAAGGTACAAATCTCCACCGAACATGAGAGATAATGTATTGCTGATGGATAGGGAAATTCAAGGAATATATTATATAAAGGGATGGAAGATGATATAGAAGAATTGTTTTGCATTCTTTTCAAAGGGAGAGAGATTCTCATTAACCTAAGGGAGAGACGATCTCATTATCAGGAAAATATTAAATCATTTTCCATGAAGAGAAGTTCCTAAGAATCAAAAGGAAGAGTTAATCAATATTCAAAGGGAGAGATTGATTACGTATGAAATATTCATCTAAAGGGAGAGAAGTAACAAAGGGAGAGAGTACATACAAAGGGAGAGATTTCTTTCAAAGGAAAAATAGATTATAAAAAAGAGGAACAGTCAAGGCAGAGCACATATTAGAAACAAAGATAGAAGCTTCTACATCTATCTAGTAAAGGGATTGAAGATTGAAGAACTCACTATGCAAGAAACTAATCTAAGCTATTTGAGCTCATCGAGAGGCAGGCATTTGTAATAGTTACAATAGGAAAAATTGATAATTCAAGACATTAAATTAGTTAATGGATTGTATTTTCATTGATGTCAACTTGATATAATCTAATTGGTTATAATCAAAGTGTCAAAGACTTCAGAGAATCAGAGAGAGAAATATTATGCCTTCAGTAGTGCATAAAAGATAAGCATTCACTAAGTGACTTCAAACACCGATGGCTAGCGGAACCCGATGGACAAAGATAACCAAAATTTAAGTCACAGTGATACCCGAGAAAAGAAACTGACAAGCATTACCGAAGAGCAGAATCACAAGCATTATTGAAGGCCAGAATTATAGTGTTTAATGATGAGAAAAACTTTGCAGTGAAGCCCAAAGGACAGACAACCCCGATAGAGAAGCCCAAGGAGACTTGAAGTGTTGACCGAAGCTATCAAAGAGTTAAAAAACCAAAGTTAACTGGAGTTCAAAAATGATAAAATATCTAGCTAGCAGAGCTAAAAATAGACTTAACTGGTTGTTATCATTGTTTTCATCGACAAGATAAAGCCAGAGATAAGTAAAAGATTTAAAGCTATTTTATCCATTTGGCAAGAAGATTTCTACGAGATAAAACATGAGTTATTCTTTAAATAAAGATTGGCTAAGATTGTGAATCACGCCAAGAAAAATAAAATCAAGAAGAAAGAAACGGTGATGTCATGTCTATAAAAAGACAACTTAATTCGTTTTGAATTAAGGGGGAGTGAATGAAAAATAAGATGCTGAAGAGAAACTGATGAAGAAAAAATTCATACTATCCTGATCAATCAAGCTAAGGAAAGAGCTAAATATTTCTAGAGACCCCGAGCAACATAGCACAACATCACCGAGTAGAAAAAAAAGTGGAGCAAAGGTATTGAAAATATATATTGATCAGAATGGTTTAATGAGCTTACAATAGATCTAAAAATCTATGAGTATAAGTTATATATGTGAATAGATAATTTACTATTTTAGTTTAACCATTGATTCAGAAAGTCTCTTAATCGAGCATGATTTAAGGATCATTTCTATATTGAGCTACATCCCAATGAGTATCAAAAAGTTTGATCATGAAGATAGCATGAGATGGTAGATACCATTTGACAAACTACATTGGGTTTGGTCATAGAAGGTAGCATAGAGATGCCCGATATCAAGTGAAAAACTAATCTTTTAAATCCTCTAACAAGGTCACACCTAATAGTATGTTTGTAACCTTTAACAAGGTTGGCTCTTCACCGAGCTCACTTTAGAAGAGTGAAAATTTTGGGTTACCGGCCCCAAGTGTTTTTTCCCTTAACAGGGTTTCCACAATAAAAATACATGTGTCAATGTGTCTATGAGTCATTACTTTAGTGTTTGCATTACACATAACTAATCTGGATTGATTGGTATACACTAAGCTATTTACTATTTTTCAGTAAATGAAAGACTGCTATTCGGTAAACATAAAGAATAAGGTTTAAAAGATAACTCTGACAAGTAGTTATTTGATCAGTATATTTGAAGGCATACATCTTGTAGGATTGAAGATAACTAGAGGCTTAATATTTTGGTACTAAGTTTTTCATTTGATTAATTGGAATATTTTTGAGGCCACTGATTCACCCCCCTCTCAGTTATTTCTAACAACTGTAAACGGTTACTAGGAAATCAACAACCTGATGAAGAATCAACAATATCTCACAAATGAATCCACCTTGAGAAGTGTGATCATAGACATAGACTCTATGAATAACCAAGAATATACTCACTTCACTGCTTCTATCCAAGATCTCCACAAATTGATGACTCTCAGAATCTCTCCAAACCACCCTGAAATAAATAACTTCTTCAATTCTAAAGGGAATAGCTTGAAGATAATGCAATATATCCAAGAACCCTAGGCTCTATTGAATCAAGAATACATGTGGATATATCCATACCTAGAAATAATAAGCAACCAACATCACTCAAGATTTGCTTCCCATTTTTTGGGGTCATTGTCTACAACTCTGTTCTAACCTTTTTCCATAAAACCTTTGTGGCTTTAGCCCTTTTATCCTTAACTGATATGTCAATATTATTTATTAACTCTTTTGATTTCATATTGTAAACATACATCTTGAATTCATAAGTTTTAATAAATTAATCCTCACCAATAAAATCCTCAACAACCTTCCTTCTTACATATTCATTAAGATGCTCAACAATTTCCATAATATCATCATTATCCCCTATCATTGGTTGGTAGGGCCCAAGTTGAACATTTTGAGCTATTCCTTCCACATCTTTTAGTTGATCTATAGTACTACCATCATCTTGGGAAATATCCATGGAAGTTGATGGTGGTAGTGAATCTTTCTCAGGGGGAATGACCTAGATTGGTACACCAATGAAACTAAAGCAACGAGGTTAGGTGGGGTAGCCAAGTGAAACTCATGTAGAATAATCCTCTCACTTTGAATCAACAATTCCATCCTCTTGACCCTATTAGATTCATTTATAAATGCTCTTGAATAATTAGGGTTTTATTTTCTATTTTCCTTTCTACTTCTTCTACCCTATTATATGCCAACACTCTTCTCCTCCCCTCCTCAAAAGAAGAACAATTTCTCCACAATTCCTCATTCTGCAAAAAGGTGTGCTGATAAGATTTCACGCCTTTATATTTTTTGTAAAATTCAAAATATCCCTCGGGATCAAATGTTATTTCTTCTAATACCACTAACAATCTATAAGTTTGAAAAAAAATGTTCGCATCCTGATAACCCTCCAATAGTTGATCTGAAAATATCTAAAGCACAAATAAGAAAGGATAAAAGAAGCCTTATGATTTCTCCTAAAAAATTTTGTTGCTTCAAACATTTCCCAAATAATCTCTGAAATAACTAATCTATCTGGCACAAAGAATGGTAAAACATGAGGCTTTCCTTCAAAGCCATAGACTCTAATGTATGTGTAGTTTTCTACAAGGTACCAATCGACCCAATTGTGATCAATTATGACCTTAATCTCCTTCTCCAATCATTGCGGTCTCAAAAATATTGTAATCATGGGAGATACTTGAACATCCCCACAATTTGTAATAATAATCATGCCAAAGCTTCTCCTAGGAATAGTGTATTCAAACTAAGAATTAATTTTCCTATCATGAAGTGCCTTTGAATTTTCAACCTAGGGACATATACTTAAAATGGGACAACATGATTAGTGCACTAAGTATCTCAAAGAGTCATATCACTTAAGCTGCAGGAAGGAAAAATACATGAAAGAGACCTATGCTATTTCTGAAGGAAAGTAAACACACACAACTAATTAATGAAATTAATGTTGAAAATAAAAAACTCAACTTAAACCTATTCTATCAACCCAAAGCTTTCACTATAATTATTCTTGCAAGTGCTGCTGGAACATACATGAGTTATAATGCTCTAGGAGGAAATAGTAAAGTCTACTTAAAATGTTGTAAATGCTGAAAGAAACTCTAACCTAGTCTAATATAACCCACCTCCCAAGTAGCCCCCCTTGGTTGGCTTCTTCTAACTACTAAAATAGAATATAACTCAAAATCAATCCTTCATTATATTTCCAGAAAATTGATTACATCATAATGAAAACAATGCATGAAATCAGAAAGAGTAACTTTGTTGTGAAAATGTAACAATAGTATATTATCCAACTAACTACAAACTAAAAATCAAATCCCTTTATATAGATGATTGATTTTTATTCAAAGCATACAGATAAGGTCTGACTAATTCATGCCATAGAGAAAGGAGAATGTAATAGCCCACGATAGAATTCATAAAGACTGGATAACTGCTTCACCAAAGTATTGACTGCAGAGAAAATATAGCATATTTATGTTCCTATATTCCTTGAGATGCTGGTTCCTTCAATTTAGTAGGCATGTCTTGTGGTGTCATAACAGTTCTCCCCATTGCAACTGGGACTTCATCGTATCCTCTTCAATGTTTTTGATCCAATCTTAAGATGCTCCTCTTTCTAGTAGGTTAGTAGCACATGTAAATATATTCAAGTCAACTATTCAACTCAATCCAAATATAAGAACACACATTCAAATAGTTATATGAAATACTGCGATAGATATATAATGTTTAGCAAAATATGTCACTTCTAACTACCCATAGGCTTTGGTGGTTCTGACCGTACTTATAGCATGATCATAAGTTCAAATACTTAAAGGTTCACAAATATTTTAGAAATGTCTTAAAAAAGAGTATAAAATCAAAATAAAATAGAGACAAATTATTCCTTATCAGCTTCCCCCCTACAAGTATAATGCTTTTCGTCAAGCATTACACTTCTTTGCAATTCCCCCAAATTCTCCAACCTATGTCTTTCCTCTCCTCCTACTCTTTAAGGTGTAGTAGAACCCGCTATTTTTCTCCCAGAAGTCCATACTGTAATCTTCCTGTAGATGGTCCAACTTTGTAGCATTGATGTCATATAGGGGCCATAGAAGCATTGGTGGCTGAATTGTCAGGGGACACTAGAGCTCACGTCTGATTTTTCTACCTAACTGTATATATTTTGGTGCTCAGTGAATTGATGCTTCAAGGTTGAGAGGACTGTGTGTTTCTACTTTCTTGAATACCTCTGGCTACCTATTCCATCTATTTCTGGCAACAACCAGGGCTCTTTGAAAGGTAAAGTAGGACAAAACTTGATGCTTTGTGTAAACCTCTTCCCTGACAGTGAAAATTTTCTTCTTGGTTTATGCTTTTATGCTCCCATAAGTTAGACTGAACTAGTCCCTTAGTAGAACATTGGGATGACTACTTTCAACCCTCAAGGGCAGTGGTTCTGATTTTTCCTTGTCCTTATAATTATCTAATTTCCTTTCATAATTGGCTTCATTATGTATCCATGACATTAAGGCCCTTAGATGTATATCTCCAATATAGAGCAAGGTACTCCACTCAGTCTCCTCTGGAATAATGAAGTTGTGTAGATATAATTCACAAAGTAGGTTCTTTTGCTAGGCAAGTAAGGTTTGGTACAAACCATAGAATTCCTGAGCTGTTTTGAACTCAGAATCTATATCCTTCATAATCATCATTAGTAAAAATAAGAGGAATTTTTCTTTTAAACAAATAGCATATACCCTGGGAGGAGGCCTACAAGTTATAATTTGATCAACCAATTTCAAGGCATGATCCATTTTCTATTTCTGCCTCTTCAGTTGCTCCTTCATGTCTTCTTTTTCCTCCTTTTGATCATTGATCACTCTTTACATTTTATTCCTTTCTTCCTTCCACAGAGTTGTATAAAAAAAAAACTAATTGTATAGACCGAAGATAAGGGATTGTAGAGTAGGTGGGCTACACTCTTCTAATTAAGTATTTTGACTCCTCTGTTCTCTATATGCCTGCTCAAAATAAATGGTTAACCAAGTTCTCTGAAAAGGCACTAGGGCATTCTGAGAGTGTGAGTGGGATGAATTTTGAGGCATTTGACATTCTTCCGCATTTCCTTCTTGATCATTATGATGACTCTCTCCAGAGTCATTCTGACATGTGGCAGGCTCATCATCACATTTCTCATTTAGATTTTGAGAAGGATATGGGATTTTTGGTCGAATTGGGGAATTGTCTGGAATATAATCTACATGGGGCTCTACAATAGATTTTTCTAAGGAGAAGATTTAATGTCTGGCGATACTTGAGGAATTTGTCCTCTCATCTGAGGAATTCTCCATACAGGAGTCTCTGCAACCTCCACAACCTTATTTTTACTAGCTTTCTTTGGTCTCTTTGTTGCATGAGTAGTTGTTGCAGGAGCTGATTTCCCTTTCTTTCCTTTTGACACTGTGGGGTTTTGTGGTTCATTTGTAGGAACTAAAGTTCCTTCACCAACTTTTCATTTTCCTCTCTTATGAGAAGAGGTAGACACATTTCCCTTGGAAGAAGGTCTATTTTCTTCAAGTTTTTCAGGTTCCCCTTCTTGGGTGGTTGTTTGCTTAGCTGGCTCAGAGAGCATGGCACTATCATTAATGGGTTGCTCAACATGTTCATCCTAGGGTTGCAAAGTTTTAAGCTGAACAAATTCTGACCATGCCAAGGGAGAAACTTCCCTAAGGGATTTTTTAACTAATAGTTTAATTAGGGCATGGTGAGAGACATAATTTGTATTCCCCTTCTGGGTCTCCTCGGTACTAATACTTAGCATGTTATACAGAAATTTGGGAACATTTATTGGGAGAATATGCCTTACATAGCTAAGTAATTTTAAATGATGTGCATGTAAATGAGAAAATATTCCGTCATATGTTAGGTACCTTATAATGTGCATTTCCAGCTCATTGAATGGTGGAGAAAGTGACATGCATTTGCATCCTTGCTTGTTTATCTCCAACGAAGGGTCTATAGGAAGAGTAAATTGGGATCGAGCTGACCTAGCATTGTGCTCATTGGGCTAATGTTCCCCAATTGCTAGAAATCTAGTTAATTCTATTGTGCGTTCCTCTATTGTAACAACCATCAAACCCCATATGGTTGCCTTTCCCTCCTCAAATATACTCATAGATTTTGTTGCTACCTCCTCATCAAATTCTATCAGTTTTAGGAAATACCCTAGCCATCCACACACATTGAATCTTTGAACTGCTTCAACATCCATGAGCAGAATGCCATGAACCACATGCTCATGGTGCATCAACTACCCTCCCATTTGTGCCAAATTATTTGTTCAAATTTTTGCTGTAATTTGTCAATTCTCAATTTTCTCTGCTCTGTAATTCCCAAATTCCTTATTCTCTTTTTAATCACCCTGAATTTAAGTTTTCAAATTGCACTTCTTAAAAATATGGATTTTTCCTTGCAATCTTTCTATTGTATTTGAATATAAGAAATAATGATGCTTTCACAAAAGGAATTACAAGTTTAAGTGTGATTTTTCACATAGCTTAATCATGTCCTTTCAGGGTTACGTCAAGTCAGAAAATCTAGGATTATTCAGGAATTAGTGTATGCAAGAAATTAAAAAGGACTTAATGATACAAGGAACAAGCACATATTTGAGTTGAAAAATAATCTTAAAAGAAATGATAGGGACAACTAGAATGACATGAAAAACTAATACACTTCCCTACCCCCTACAAAATTAAGACAAGTGTCCACACTTGTCACACTTGGCACGGGGTAAGAAACTGACGTAATGCCTTAATTATAGATTTATCATAGTATTAGATATAATTACTAAAATCTATGTGCTAAAAGTGGAAATAAAGTGAAAATTTGTACCTTTCATTTGGTTTCTGCATGCGCAAAAAAGGTGGCGAGAGCAGAACAAGTGCGGCGGATGCATGCGTCAACTAATGTGGCTCTTATTGAAAACATAGAAATATGGGAAGAGATGATGACATGGAGGATGGGTGGGTGGAAGGTAGAGAAGGTGAATGAGTTGGAAATAATAATATATAAAATTAATGGAGAATGAAGTGTTTATTATGAGCATACACGAAGGGATGTTATGTTGAAGCTAGAGGAAGAAGTTTTGCACCCTCTACTACAGGAAGTATTACCTGTTGCTCTTTTGGAGTTGTGTCTCTGAATTTCTGCAAGAATTCATCCTTGGTCTGGGGCTGATGATAGAGATGAAGTTGATGCCTACTGACCAATAATTTGAAATGCACTGGATCAATTATCGTCAGCTGGACTGCTCCATTGTCGAAGACATGGTCTATTTCATATGGGCCAAACCATCTTGTCTACAGTTTTCTTGGTGTCTCTTGGAATATGGAATCATATAGTAGTGTCCAATCACCTACTTGAAATTGTTTTTTCTTGATGTGGGATTCATGCCATTTATTCCTCTGATTTTGGACTATCTTTGTGCGCTCTATTGCATATTTTCTCATTTCATCCAAGGAGTTGAGATGTAGCAGATGACCTCGCTGTACTGCAAGAAGGTCAATGTTTAACTCCATAGTAGTACACAATGTCTTATGCTCAAAATCAATTGGAAACATTGTTTCTTTTCCATACAATAATTCAAATGGAGTGAATCTAGTGGTTGTCTTCCATGTGGTTATGTATGCCCATACTACTTTTGAAAGGCGGCTGCTCTAGTCATGACAATGCAAGTGAACTATTTTTGTTAGAATTGCTTCAATTTCTCTATTGGTGACTTCCACCTGACCATTGGATTGAGGATGGTAGGGACTGGACTTATTGTGTCTGATGTTGTACTCTTTCATGAGTTATGTGACTAGGTTTGATGTGAATTGTGCTCCCTGATCAGTGACAAGCTCTCTTGGCACACCATAATGGGTGAAGATTTTTTCATACAGGAACTTTGCTACCTTATGATCACGTGCATGCTTCATGGCCTTCACTTCAACCCATTTGGTTAGATAGTCAGTGTATACCAAAATGTAGGACTTTCCATTAGATGGAGGGTCTATAGGACCAATAGGATCCATGCCCCACTTATCAAATGGTGTTACAACCACTTGTGGATGCAAAGGCATTTCATCAAATTTTATTGGACGACCCATCCTTTGACATTTATCACATTTTTTGGTATAATTGGTTGTATCTCTGTGAAGTGTGGGCCAATAATAACCTATATTTAAGATTTTCAAAGCTGTCCTCTTAGCTGCAAAGTGTCCTCCATAGGGATCATCATGAAAAGCATGTAGGATATCATATGTTTCATCTTCACGTACACACCTTCTCATGACTTGGTCTGGACCAGTATAGAAAAATGTATTGTCAATCCAAGAGAATTGAAAACTTTTCTCAACAAGCATTCTTCTGTTCTTAGGAGAGAAATGTGTAGGCATCTTTTCAGCTGCAAGGTAATTAGCTATATCAGCATACCACGGACTCTTGACAACAAGATGGAACAAATGTTCATTAGGGAATGTATCATTTATCACATAGGTATAATTGTGATCATTTTGGATTCTTGATAAGTAATCAGCTACAACATTTGCTTTCCCTGGCTTGTCAATTATTGTTATGTCAAATTCCCGCAAAAGAAGAAACCATCTTGCTATCCTGCCTGAGATGGCAGGTTTGTTCATAAGATATTTGATTTCTGCATGGTTAATATGAACAAATATTGGATGACCTATTAAATAATGGAAAAATTTATTCAAAGCATAGACCACTGCCATTAATTCTTTTTTAGTAACTGTATAATTTAACTCTTGCCTATGTAAATTTTTGTTGATATAGTAAATAACATTTTGAAGGTTATTAAACTTCTGGCCTATGACAACACCTATTGCATAGTCAGAAGCATCTGCATGTATGTAGAATGGTAAAGACCAATCAGGCCCTCTAAGTACTGGTGTAATTGTCAGAAGGGACTTGAGCTGCAGGAAGGATTCCTCACAGGCTTATGTCCTTGAAAACTTAGCATCTTTTGTAAGCAAGGTGTATAGAAGACTAGCTATTTGATTGAAATTTTGAATGAAGCGCCTATAATAGCCACTATGTCCTAAAAAATATCTAACATATTTTTTCTTAGTAGGTGTAGGCAATGTAAGAATTACCTCAATTTTTGTAGGGTCTACTTAGATGCTAGCTTTTGAGATTAAGTGTCCTAACACCACTCCTTCTTGCATCAGCATGAAACATTTCTCACCATTGAGGGACAGGTTGTGTTCTTGACATCTAATCAACACTTTTTCCAAGTTCTTCAAAGCTTCCTCAAAATTAACACCAAGTGTGATGAAATCGTCCATGTATATTTCCATACAATCATGTGATATATTAGCAAAAATGTCGATTACAACCCTTTGGAAAGTGGTTGGTGCATTACATAAGCCAAAAGGTAACACAAAATATGCATATGTTCCCCAAGGACATGTAAACGTTGTCTTCTCCTGATCCTCTAGAGTAATATTAATCTGATTATAACCGCTATATCCATCAAGAAAAGAGAAGTACTTTTTACTAGCTAAGGTATCTAGAACTTGATCAATGAATGACAATGGAAAATGATCTTTCTTTGTTGCATTGTTCAATTCTCTATAATATAAACATATTCTCCATTTAGCCCCCTTTTTAGGCACTATGACCAAAGGTTATACCCATTTACTGTCATAGATTGAATAAATAAAACCAACATCCAACAACTTTTGTAGCTCAATTTTGACAATTTCTGTTAAGGCTGGGTTAATTCTTCTCTGAGGTTGTCAGAGTGGTAGAATTCCTTCATTGATGTAAATTATGTGTGTATAGAGTTTTGGGTTCAAGCCTGTCATGTCTTCATAGTCCCAAGCAAAATCTTTTTCATGTTTACAAAGGAGTTGAGTTAACAATGCCAATTGTTGTGGTGACAATTTACTGTTAAAATGAAGATTGTGACTAGGAGAGAGTTCCACATTAGTTGTCATCTCTAGTATTGATACATCAGGTGTTGGGCTTGTAGATACCTCACAGGGTAGTAATTGATGTATAATATCAGGTTCCACTTAGAAAACACAATCCTCATATGTAGACAACTGTAGAACAGAGCTTTCAGAAATATCTTTTTCTATGATACAACCATTGGTAAGGATACTTTGAATCACATCATCATCTTCTTTAAATTTTAATGAAGGATTTTCTATGTAACATCATTAGTTGAGAAACAAAGTTTATCTCTTCTTCCTCATCTCCCAAATCTGGCCAAATAGGAGTACTCAAATCTGGTTAGGGTTGAGCAGGAAGATATAATGCTAGCTTCTTAATTGCTTGGCCATTTGAAATTGTCATGTTACCTGATCTACAACTAATATTAGCATCAATAGTGGCTAACCAAGGTCTTTCAAGGATAACTGGATAACCAACAAAGTTTACCTTAGGTGATAATATCAGGAAGTCAACAATATATTCACATGAATCCAATGTAACTACTAAATCTTCTATTACGCCATCTGGGGTGATAGTGGAGCTGTCTACAAGTTTCAAGACTGATGAAGTGGTTCTCAATCCCTCTATACTCAACCTATGCATGGTATCCTTAGTCATAACATTTATAGTTGCTCCCAAATCTACTAGAGCATTCTTCACAGACTGGTCATTAATTATAATATCAACAACGGGCTTCTAGGGTCAGAGTACTTGGGAATGACTATCTTTCCCAACATAATATCTACAAGTTGACCTATAACATGTACTGTTTGGGGATCCTTTTTCTTACATCTAGGATTTTTGAGACATGCTTCTTTAATGGATTTTCCATAAAGAGGAATATCTTTAATAGCTTGAAATAGTGGAATCTGGATATAGATGTTTTTCAACTAGTCAAGGATATCAAATGGTGTTTCTTCATGGGATATAGGTTTTTCCATGCTAAGCCTTCATGGAAAGGGAGGATTAACTAAGGTGTGAACATTAGTTTGACTTGGTATATCAGTTGGTTAGACAATATTTGGCAAAGTAGATTCTAGAAGTGGTGTTGATGCTACAAGCATGTTTGGAACTTCTGTTATAACAAGAGGTTCTTATGCAGGCAGGGTAGTACCAAATCTCAAGTGAATATCATATATCTCTAGTGCATAGGTAGGGTACTGTTGAGTATCAATAGCATACATGGGTTGCTATTTTTTATTGTTGTTAGGATTGGGTTGTGGTTGAGAAGGTAATTGGGTTGGCCTTGGAGTAGGACTTTTGGCTGCATGAGGTGGCATTATTGTAGGTTGAGAGACTAGAGGTGGTAAGGGTGGATAACCAATATTTTGATTAGGCCATTGTTGAGGTCCTCTCCATTGGTTATTTGGTTTCCAATTCTCTTGTGGTGGTTTCCATTGATTTTGAGGCCATGGCTACTGGTTTTGCTGTTGGTTAGGCCACTAGTTTTGTTGAGTATTAGGCCAGACATTGTTCTAAGAAGGTTGGGAGTACTGAGAAGGATTTTGATAATTCTTGTTCTTCCATTGTTTATTGTAAGGATTAGAAAATTGCAAAAGGTCCTGAGGCATACCTTGTCTTGAAGCACATGGACGACGTTGAGCAACAAAGAACACTTTCTCATTGTCTCCTTCTATTTTCATGTACTCGGTAGGAAGGTGTTGGTTCTCCAAATTTGCCACCAGCTTGCACTGACATTCTTTCTTTTTCTTGCGGCAGTGAGGACAGTACTCAACTAGATGTGCTTTAGCATCTACATGCTTCTTCTTAGCATTCATTGTATCTAGATGTGTAGCAACATCATTGATGATATCTTGCTTGAAATCTGACAACAGGTTCGAGATTCCCAACTTAGAAATGCCCGAGCTATTTCCCTTAGCAAGTGTAGACCAAAATCCTTTGCCCTTATTTACAATTGTTCTTGAATAGTTGAGGCATATTTTCTTAAGGTCTTCCAGGAAGATTGAGATATATCTCCTCCAGCCATGAGGTCCAGTGCTTCCATGCAGTTATCATTTACTCCCCTCAAAAAGATGAATTTTTGTGAATTCTCCTCCAGCACATGTTGTGGATTATTCTACAGGTGGTAAAAGAAGCATGAAACATAAACTTCCAGAGTTTCATCTTCCTTTTGTGAAATTATAAAAATGTCATCTCCTCTCAATCACCCCCCTTGCAATACTCTTTGTATTTTTGTAGAAACAAATTTTGCATCTCATCCCAGCTGGTTGCTGCATTAGCTCCTAATCCTATAAACCATCATAGGGATGACTCCTTCAATGTTTCTAGAAACAAACTAAGCTTGTGACCATCAGTGTTGTAGTAAAATATTTGACAAAGAATGTCAAACTTAAACAGAAAGGTGTCAGGGTGTCCAGTTATTAGGCCATATAACTTTGGAAGTGCAACAATGGGTATGTTTTTTAGGTTAGCATTGTTGATAAGGATAGGAAGAGGAAATGGAAAGGTAGGTTGTTCCAATACTGGAGGTATTTGGAAATGGAGTTGTTTCTAGAAAGGAACATTAGCCACATGATTATGAATGATAGGCACACTTGGAATGGAGTTGTCAAGAAAACTGGCCAAAATTTCAGCAAAAGGTCAAAGGCCAATTAGATCAAAAGGCTTTGCTTCAGATGAAGATGCTGTAGGAAATTCAAGACTTGCATCAAAAAAAGGTAATTCAACTTCTTCAAACTGTTCATTTAGATTAATAGATTCTCTTGGAAGGAATCTAAGAGGACCATCTTGTCTTCTTCCTCTTCGATGCATTCAAGTAATTATGTAAAATCGTGAAGCAAGTTTAGGTCTGCAAATTACTATCTATAAAATAGGGAACTATCTAAAAATAAACAAATGAATCAATAAGGTTCTCAGCTTGACACCATCCCTGACAATGGTGCCAAAAATGAAGATCCCCACAATAGGTAATAATAATCATGCCAAAGATTCTCATAAGAATAGTGTATTCAAACTAAGGATTACTTTTCCTATCATGAAGTGCATTTGAATTGTCAACTAGGGATGTATACTTGAAATGGGACAACATGATTTGTGCACTAAGTCTCTCAAAGAGTCATATCACTTAAGCTGCAGGAAGGAAAAATACATGAAAGAGACCTACACTATTGTTGCACGAAAGTGAACACACACAAATACTTAATGAAATTAAGTCTGAAAATTGAAAACTCAACTTAAACCTATTCTATCAACCCAAATAATTCACTATAATTATTCTTGCAAGTACTTGAGGAACATACATGAGTTATAATGCTGTAGGAGGAAACAATAAACTCTACTTAAAATACTATAAATGTTGAAAGCAACTCTAACCTAGTCTAATATAATCCACCTCCCAAGTGGCCCCCCTTGGTTGGCTTCTGCTAACTACTAAAATAGAATATAACTCAAATTCACTCCATTATATTTCCAGAAAACTGATTACATCATAATGAAAACAATGCACAAAACTAGAAAGAGTAACTTTGCTGTGCAAATACAACAATAGTATATTATCCAACTAACTACAAACTAACAATCAAATCCCTTTATATAGAGGATTGATATTTATTCAAAGCATACATATAAGGTCTGACTAATTCACACCATAGAGAAAGGAGAATGTAACAGCCCACGACAGAATTTCATAAAGATTGGATAACTGCTTCAACAAAGTATTGACCGTAGAGAAAATATAGCAGAGTTATGTTCCTATATTCCCTGAGATGATGATTCCTTCAATTTAGCAGGCATGTCTCATGATGTCATAACAGTTCTCCCTGTCGCAACTAGGACTTCATCGTTTCCTCTTCAATGCTGTCGATCCACTCTGAAGCCGCTCCTCTGTTCTGACAGGTTAGTAGCATATGCAGATATATATTCAAGTCAAATATTCAAGTCAATCCAAATATTAGAACACACATTCGAATAGTTATATGAAATATAGCGATATATATAATGTTTAGCAAAATATGTCACTACTAACTACCCATAGACTTTGGTGGTTCTGACTATACTTATAGCATGATCATAAGTTCAAATACTTAAAGGTTCACAAATGTTTTAGAAATGTCTTAAAATAGAGTATATAATTAACATAAAATAGAGACAAATTATTTCTCATCAATACTCTTGATGGATTATGACCTATATTGTCATACCATCTTTTGACAAAGAATTCTTCAAAGTTTAAATACTGAGCATACTTATATTCCATATCCCAAATATTATTCCATAATAGGTCCGACTTAGGATTACCAAACTTGTCCATTAGCTCAATATGGAGTTTAGGACTCCATACGTTGTTCTTATACCACTTCCACAACAACACATGCAATAATAGTGAATTCCATTTGAAACTCCCTACAAAATTATTCACTTCAATCTCCCACAAGGCCTTGTGGATACCATCTGCAACAAATTAGGCATAATCAAAGTGTCTGTTGTTGTTGGGATCTTGAATGCCATAAAATAAGACAATAATTTCTTTTGGAATCATTTCATCACCATTATATCTTGTCACCTAACTTACCCTATAATAGGTCATATGAATATACTTAAATAAAAAATTAACATTGTATGGGGAAAACTCAGAGCGTCCAAATTTTTGAAGATTCCCATCAACCCTAGCCCTATGCATAGGAAACCATCTTCATCTATACATCACTTCCACATTATGATGTTCTTTATTTAACATCTACAATTTGATTTTCATGTCAAAATTGACACAATCCTTCACGTTGAACACTTCAAAAACTGTTTCTTTATTTATAAACAACATAAATCCTTTTTTCCCAATGCACCTAGGGAACTCATCGTAATAGGTAGCTAAAACCTCAATCAAATGTAATTTGAAAAAAAATATTATGGAGAAGCAATCTGGCCATTCCTAACTTCTATGGATTTGACAAGGAAGCTGGGGGTTCTTTGATTTAGCCTAAAAATATTGTGACCCCTAACCTTAATGTGGCTTTGACTAGCATCTTTTGTTTTGTCAACAAAATTAGGGAAAATTTTTGCATTATTTTCCATCCCTGTAGGATTAAACTAACTCTAAAAACTAACTAGTCCACTCCCAAAAGATAGGTAGATACAAATTATTACATTTCTAGAAACAACAAAAGCTATACAACAAATAAGGAACAATTAAATGTTCGGTTATAGAGAAGATATAGAATAATCACTTCTTTCTATATTTACTCATTATCAACAATGATCATTAAATATCCATATAATGCTCCATACGAGTAGTTGTCAATCATATATTGACTTCTTCAATGTTGGTTCTTTCTTAACCAATTTGACTTGGTCCTTAGCTGAATCCATGGCATGATTCTCTTTGAGTGCATGCTTGAATGATTCTACATCTTAATTGCTCCTACATCATAGCATTAGTGTGCAGAAAAACATAGGTATATCCATTTCATTTTAATATAACATTAATTATACCATAAATATGATTAATATGGATAAATTGCATAAATATAATCATTTAGGAATTTTAATCATTAAAAAGGGAGTTTAAAGATGAGTTCATAGCCATCATATCAAGTTCAAATAAACATTATAAAATAATTAATATGAAGTCCTAGACCCTTTAACCATGGATAGACACTTGACAAAGAAAACAATAAGATAGAAAACACTGACAACATAGAGCCATTACTTGGGCTCATCATTGCCCCAAACCTATCTTCTTGTTGGTCCTGCAACAAGTGAAAAGTTCTTGACCCTAGCATTGATCCTATAATCTCTAGGAGTAAGTTGGATTGATCCTTTTCTATCTAGGCTCCAATAAAATCCTTTAGCCTTTCCCAACCTTTCCCATGTGGTTCTCTCAGTGTCTTCATTATAATCATTTTCATTGTCCCTACAACTTGGTAGTGACCATAACAAAATTGGTGGATGGAAGATGAGGGGTAACCAGTTATCTTGCATGGTCCTCCCTAAATGTATGTACCTACATGCCCTTCTGATAGATATATGATAGTTTAGTAGAAAGTGTGGTTATGACTATTGAAGCTCATATGTTAGAATATTCCAACATTGCACCAAGTTCCCTATAACTATCTATCCTTCAAAAAGAGCCATCCTCTCATATTTGTGAAATGCTTCTTCTCTTAGGTGTAAAATTCACCCTCTACAGTTTGTGACTAAAGGCATTTTCCAGTCATAATAAAGAGTCCTAGGATTCCTAAACTCGACTCTTAATAATAGTGGAATATTATTCTCATCTTCTCTATGTACCCTGTACTGTTGTCCCCAACAATGCTCATTATGTATACATGACATGAAAGCCCTAAGATGAATGTCTTTGATATAATGTATGGGATTCCAATCAGTATCCTATGGAACAACATAGTTGTGAAGATAAAATTCACAAAGATGATTTCTAATATCTATAGGAGAGGATTGATAATATTGTTATAAGTCTTGAGGAGTCTCAAGAGAAGGATTCAAATATGTAAAAATTCTCATTAGCCTGTAAGAATGATGGAAGTTCCTTCAAATGCATGGAATAGACCCTAGGTGGTGTCCTACATTCCATAAGTTGGGGTGTTATTTCAACTACATTGTCTACCTTGGTTCTCAATGCTACAATATCCTCTTCTTTTCTATCAATTTCCTTCTACAACTGTAGCTTTTCTCTTTCCCACTCTGCTTCCTCATCCATAAATAAATTATGTTCTTCCTAAGGAAATTCTTCTCCTAATCCTTCTTGTGACTCACTCTCATCTACCAATTTATCTTTTTGTTCAACATGTATGTAAGGTGGTGAATTTTCCCTTATAGGGTTGCTAGAAGTTTGTTCTTCTTTTTGAGAGGAGGTGTGAAGATATTATGATAATTCAATATGAACACTGACACTAGGCTTCCCAGGTTGTGTTACCTTCCTAGGTTTCCCTCTAAGTTAGTGACTTATCAGCTATGGTATTTCATCTGTAACCCTAAGAGGTTTTTCTTTACTTGGTTTCATGGTGGATTTGTTTGCTTGTGTAGTGGGTATAGGATAATCTTTCACCTCAATTTTCCATTTCTTAGGACTAGGGGAAGTTTTTTTACTTTCTTGTTTATTTTATTTCTCTCCCCTAACCTTAGTTTCCTTAGTTTTTCCTTTTTCCTTTCTAGCTACAAACCTAGTTCTAATTGAGGTTTTGAATGATGTGTCAACACTAGGTTTTGTTGAGAGATTATTATCACTACTAGAGAATGAAGGTTCATGCAAGTTTGGCTTAGTTACAAGAAACTCTACAACATGAGATTCCCTAGATGATGAGGCTCCCATAGTCAATTTGAAAACCCCTTCTAGTATACCAATTTTTTGGGTTAATAGTTGACCTCTTGGTCCCACATTCTCAATTCTAAACCTTCTAGATTTAACAAATTCATCCCAGGTGATTTGAGAAACATCACTTAAATAATTTTCCACTCCTAAATTTTTGGGTTTCTGATGCATTGATGGAAAGTAAATTGTAGGGAAAATTTGGCACATTCATTCTTCTCCCATGCCACATATGGATCAAAAGTTTGAAATGGATTGAGTAAAAACAAGAAATCCTCCCTTCACATGTAAAATAATTCATAATATACATGACCACATGCTACCATTTAGTAGGTAGAGAAACCCTTCTAGTTCCTTTCTTATCCACAACAAGCTTAGGATCATCGAGATGGGTGAATTGAGCTCTTGCACTTCAAGAATATATAGTCACATGGAATTGCTCTCTAGCTGCAGGTAACCCTGTCACTTTTGAATTTTTTTCTTATGAATTAATGAATTTCAGTCCTTTCACCTTTGCCTCTCCATTAGAAAAAGTCTAAGAAAATTTTGTGGTAATATCATAATTATACCCTTTCAACCTTAGGAAGTAGTCCAACCACCTCCAATTCAAAAATTCTAGTTCACAAAGTGGATCTTGAAGAGGAATGTCATGAACTATGGGCCCATGGTGAACCGATGAACCACCCATAGTAAAATTGATCTCCTAACTTAGAATTTTTAGAAAAATTGCATAAAAATCCATCTGAAATCAATAATTTTAGAAAAAAACCCAAAATTTCACTCTTCACAACCTTCCTGAAACCAAGAACTTCTGAATAAACCCTTGTATCTTCCGATTGTTTAAAACAATAGGTAATTAAACATACAAATATATGATACCTCAAAGAAAGAAATAAATACAAAAAGAAGTAAAAAAGGATACAAAAGCAAAAGATTTCATATGCACGAATGCTCACATCAAAATGCAAACCAAAAGCAAATTAAAATATACATTGCAATGACTTGTTGGTGCAAATGAATTCCCATTATCTGACGTAGATATGAAACACAATTGCACCTTCCCCCCCAACCTAAAGGGACACATGTGTCCGCACATGTAGAGGTGAAAGTAGGAGACCAAAAATATTGCTATGAAATTTATTTATGTTAAGGATATTATAGAGAAATAAATGAATCTAACAGTTAAGGAATACACATAAGTTGAGTATGCATACCTAAATTCTTTCCATAAATGTGCATTAATTGCATCATGATGTCATGTAGTTAACATAAATAAACATCATACCAATGATTAGCACAGTGGAATAATGAAATGAAGTGAATAATAGATGAGGTGAAAGAAAGGTGGAGTGGAAAGAAGGTGGGACATTAAGTCCCCCTACTTTTGCTGTAGGAACTCCAGAGTTTTGCTGATATGTGAATTGCTGTAGGGACTCCTTTTTTGTTGTTGGCTTATGATATAATCTTAACCTTTGACCATTGACCAATAATTTAAATTTGACACAATCAATGGTGGAGAGCTACACATCACCATTTAGAAAGACCTATGTAATTTCATATGGACCCAACCAATGAGTTTGCAACTTCCGCACATTGTCTTTGTACCTAGAATCATACAAAAGTGCCCTATCAACAACATTGAATTTATTATCTTTAATGTATTTATCATGATATGTTAATTTTGCACCACTTATGTTTGCTGCAGGGTAGATTTCCTGAGCTCATCCAAAGAATTCAGCTATAGGATCATTTCTTTCTAAGCTGCAGATAGATCAATATCCAGTTGTAGTGCTATCCTAAGTGTCTTGTGTTTAAATTTAATAGGCATCATATCTGTTTTACCATATAAAATTTCAAATGGGGTAAAAATAGTTATGGTTTTCTATGTTGTTCTATAGGCCCAAACTACTTTAGGCAATCTATTTTCCCAATCTTTCCTATGGACTACCACTGTTTTGGTTAAAATGGACTCATTGTATCTGTTTATAACTTCAGCCTGTCTATTTTCCTGTAGATAATAAGGGTTGTATTTCCTATGCATTATGTTGTACTGATTGAATAATGCTATGATCAAAGTGGAATTGAATTTTTCACCCTGATCAATCACAATCTCCCTTGGAATCCCATAGTGGGTAAATATTTCCTCATAAAGGAACTCGGCAACATTTTTAGCCTAGGCATTCTTCATTGGTTTGAACTCAACCCACTTAGTTACATAATCAGTACTCACTGAGATATATGATTTTCCATTTGAGGGAGGATCAATAGGTCCAACAAAGCCCAATCCCCATTTTTCAAATTGTGTAACAATCACTTGGGAATAGAATGACATCTCATCTGATTTAGTGGTTCTACCTATCCTTTGGCATCTATCACACTTTCTAGTGTACTTGGCTGCATCCCTATGTAGAGTAGGCCAATAGTAACTTGTATTCAGGATCTTCATTACTAACCTTTTGGTTAAAAAATTCAATCCAAAGGGAACATCATGAAATGCGTGCAGAATATCATAAGTCTTGTCCTCTCTAACACACCATCTCATGACTTGGTCTAGCCCTGTATAGAACAAACAACTAGCTATCCAAGAAAAGTTGAAACTCTTTTTAAAAAGAAACCTTTTGTCCTTTGAGGAGAAATGAGTAGGGATTATATTAGCAGATAAATAGTTAGCTATATCTAGATATCAAGATGTATTAATAGTAAAGGAAAACATATGCTCATATGAAAAAGAATCATCAATAATTTTAGAATCTCCCTTAGTTTTCAGTCTAGAAAGAAATTCTGCCACCACATTGGCTTTACATGGCTCTTCAATTATGGTAATGTCAAATTCTTGCATCAAAAGTAACCATCTTTCCAATCTATCTATTATCACAAGTTTGTTCATAAGGTACTTAATGGTTTCATGATCTGTATGAAAAAAAATTGGATAACCATCAATGTAGTGTCTAAATTTGTTAAGTGCATAGATAACTGCTAACAAGTCTCTCTTTGTGACAATATAATTTAGCTCTAGTCCTTTCATATTTTTGCTGATGAAGTAAATAACACTTTCCACAATACCTTATTTTTGGCCCAAAAATGCTCCAATAGCATGGTCTAATGCATCTATGTGAATATGAAAAGGTATTGATTAGTTAGGTCCTTTAAGGACAGGGGCTTGAGTGAGAACTACCTTAAGTTGAGGAAAAGCATCTTCACACGTTGATGTCCATTCAAAATCTGCATCTTTTGTTAACAAAGTATATAATGGTCCTACCATTTTGCTAAAATAATTGATAAACCTCTTATAATAGCCTGTATGTCCCAAAAAGATTCTTATATCCTTTTTTAGTAGGGACACGAAGATTTTGAATCACCTCAATTTTTGCTAGATCAACTTGAATACTAGCTTGAGAAATTAGTGACCCAACACTACCTCTTCCTCTATCATCATGAAATTTTTTTCCCTATTCAAAGATATATTGTGATCTTCACACCTCTGTAGTACATTTCCTAAATTTTTTAATGCTTCCTCAAAGGTACTTCCATATGCTGTAAACTCATGCATTTAAATTTCCATGCAGTCATGTGAAATATATGAAAATATACTAATGACTGCCCTTTGGAAAGTGGATGAAGTTTTGTAAAGGCCAAAAGGGAGAAAAAAATAGGCATAGGTTCCACAAGGAAAAATAAAGGTTTTATTTTCTTGATCTGTAGGTGCAATTCTGATCTTCTTGTATCCACTAAAACCATCCAGAAATGAGAAATATTGCTTCTACGCTAAAGAGTCTATGACTTGATCTATACATGGAAGGGGAAAATGAGCCCTTTTAGTTTTAGTATTTAACTCCCTATAATCTATATATAACCTCCACTTTCTTCCTCTCTTAGGAACTATAACAGGGGTGACACCCATTGTGTCATGCCCCAAAATCTTGGCATAAGAATCTTAACCTATCAAAAAAAAAACTTTTTATTCAAACATGTTATATCAACTATAGGAAATGAAATATTTATTATTAAAAACCTTTGTAAATTAAATTAATTGAAAGATCAAAATAGAATAACAACATCAAGTAATAGTTCTAGAGGTTCCTTTTCCTATATATTAAGTAAAACCTCTATAAATTCATTTTGAGATAACCAATATTTCAAATAAAGGTCCAAGTACTGATTTTATTAAAATAAATGAACATACTCCGATATCAAAAATACAAGAGTTTACATTTACCAAAACCTTTCAATTTTTACAAGGAAGAAGCTTGGAACAGAAAAAGACTTTTGAGATAGAAATTGCAACCAAGACACCAAGACTTCAACAATACTTTCAGAAGCTTTCTTTGAACTTGTAAGAACATCAAGGTTGACCATGGAGGCTCACCTCCCAACCTAGGCCTTTGCAAGGCCACCCCTGAGCTAGGGGATCCAGAAATGAATGGGAGACATACATACAAACAAGTATACACAAAATCAAAACCAACCATAAATCATCAAGAAATTCCCTCCCAAGGTTTAACAAAAAGAAGGTCTCCAAGAGACC
>MU226309.1:1279994-1293761 GCA_018584345.1 Thuja plicata
TTTACTTAAATAAATAAATTACAATCATACACCATACTTTTACGAATAAAAAGACAATACAACGAGGTCCATGTCTCTTTAAATAGACAGGGCCTTAGCATCACGGTTTTCACATAGGTCCATTCCTAAATCCCCGATTAGTACCATGGTCAACTTTCCTACACACTCATTGCACACATCAGTAGGTCCAATAAATAAATACATAAAAATAATAGAATACATAATGTAAGTTGAACACACATTCACTCACACTTGCATCAAAGATTATTGAACTTAACAATATCTGCATTTATTCCACATGCATAAACATAACATTTTAATAATTTTGCATCTTGATAATATCTAACATCCACATACTAATCCAATATACAAAACCATCAAAACTAAGTTCTAAACATAAATCTGCATCACTCACACAAATTATCTAATGACTTCCCCGATTACAAAATCAGGTTTCGTATACAAGCAAAGGATTTTCACAGATCCATAAAGTAATACATGTGTCCCAAAAGTCTGACTATATCAAAATCTGTATTGACAAGAGAACATATAAATGAGAAGTAGTGTTAAGATTATGTTAGACAGGGGTAGGCCTCACACATTGACTATCAAAAATGAGATAAATAAACCCTACATTTAGCAATTTCTACAACTCTCCTTTTACTATCTCTCTTGATGCAAGTTTAATTATTCTTTTTGATTGTCTTACTGGTATAGTATCCTCCTTGATATAGATTTTATGGGTACACAACTTAGGGTCCAAACCCTTCATATCATTATAATCCCATGCAAATGCCAGCTTGTGATATTTAAGAAATTTTGTCAAAGACATTTGCTTCTCTTGAGTGAGTTTGTTATTGATGTTCAATCATATTTCAGATGAGACCTAAAATTTATTAGTTAATTATATCATAGATGCCTCACTGAGGTATGAAATTTTTACTCATGCGACAATAGTGTATGGATCATATTTGTTGCTATAGAAAAGTATGATGAACTAGGTCAGGGAGGATGGTTTGTAATGAACATGCACAATGTGATGGACAACTAGAAGGTTTCTCACCCACTCCATAGTAGTTTTGATTAAAGTTTGAGAGTACTATATATCATCATAAGCTGGAGGAAAGGATCCCTATCTATCATCATAAGTGACACAAATTAATTAAATTCCTTTTTTTCTTTCCCTATATTTGGCCATATTGGATGTGCTAAATCAGGCTAAGACTGTGCTGGTGGATAAAGAGCATTTTTTTTCTAGTAAGACCATTTAAAATAGTCATGGCTTCTGACCTACATCCTATATATGCATCAATTGTAGCCACCCAAGGCCATCCTAAAATGATAGGATATCCTCCCAATGTGTCTTTAGGAAAGAGTATCATTAAATCAACTGGGTATTCCTAAGAATTCAAAGTGACTACAAGATCCTCTACCATTCCATCAATCTTAACATTAGAACTATCAGCTAGCTATAGTACAATAGGTGTAGGTCTAAGATTGGTGATCTTAAGATGTTGCATGATATCTTTTGTCATCACATTAACGGATGCCTCTAAATCTATTAAGACATTTTAAACATGAATACCATTAATGATAACCCAAAATAAAGGACTACCAGGAACATAATATTTAGGTATTGTCACCTTTCCAAGCATAATCTCTACTAAGCGACTGAGGACATGCATGGTTGGTGGGTCCTTCTTCCTGCCATGTTTTTTAGATAGAATTCCTCAATGCATTTACCATAAATGGGGACATATTTTATAGCTTGGAAGAGAGGTATCTTGACACATATGATTCAATCAGTCTATAATATCAAAGGTTGAATCCTATTTTTGTTTGGTCACTTGTTCTTCTAACCTCTAAGGAAATGGAGGCATTGCATCAAATTGTTTTTGAAATCTTATTTCTTTCATCAGATTGGGTTTTACAGATGGATTAGGAAAAATTTATTGTTTTAATTTCTCCATAGGAAATTCAGTTATAGTTGATGGAGATGGTGCTGACAAGGTTGTCTTAGACCTAAGATGTCTATCTCTTATATTTACATATGAAGGGTATTGGTTTGGATCTGCAAAATATACACGCTCCTGCTGTGGCATATTGTTAGGATTAGGAAAAAGTTGTGCTAGTAATTGGGTGTACCATCCTAAATTGTAAGAACTTGTCTGTTCTAAAATTTAACAATTATTTAGCACCCATCTTAGTGTATTTACATTATACATTAGCATTCTAGGACTTCATAATTACACTTAATGCATACCTAATTCAAGTTTGAGTCCTCTTCTCTCTCTGAATTGTGCAAAATCAAGGTAGGATCTCATTTCTATGCATCTTCCTCTATTTTAATCCAATAAAAACTTCATTTCATCTCCTAGGCACTCTTTTACCTCCTTGTGGCCTCAGAATTCAACCCCATTGTCAGAATCAAGTATAGTTTAAAACCTCAAACTGTCAGATCAACAGTGACCTATCCCTTATGATTAGCCAAAATCCTTGGGGACAAGGTCGACCCAAGTCAGCCTTTTCCTGGACTAGGCCAACCTAAATCAGCCTTGTCATAGGGAACTTATCCTAGATTTTGGGCTTTGGTCCGTCCCGATGGATTTGAAGGGTTTCCAGATTTGTGGTTGGCTATGCAATTCTGACTCCCAAAATCACTATAAACGCAACCTAATTGCTTCATTTTGGCATAATGGAATTAATGGCAAGGTGAAAAACCCAATTTTATTATAACAAGCAATTGCAAAGTGGAAGCCCAAGTTTTATGACATTCATTGAAGCAAGGGTTAGCAATTGAATACTTTATTCAAGAATTCAAATTAAGCATCCACTACTTCAAATCAAGCATTCAAAACATCATTCTCAACATCATGGAGTTTCAAATGGATTGTGAGGATGGATAGGAGTACTTTTTCCCTTTTGGGCTTGGTATGATTTCCTTGTTATTTTCATATTTATGCATTGATGATTCATATTTACATGCTTGAATAAAAAATTCTTTAAATTTTCTTGTTAGGGTTTCACTCTATCATACATAGGGTTATATCTAGGAATTTACTTTAATATTCTAGCTTATTTGCATTCTAGACATACTCTAGATTCACAAGCACATCAAAATTTACATGTTCTAATGACTATCTGTGGAGGTGGGAATTACCAAATCAAGGGACTTGACTAAGGAAAAACCCTATATAGCCACCCACACACACAATTTTTCAAGATTTGTAGGTCTAAGAAGTGCAAGTATAGGTACAAATTTGGGAACCTTGCAGATTGACTATTCCAGATTTATTCTGCCCTCCATCCCCAAAAGCCTTTAGACTAGGCTGAGCTAGATGGGCCTTGTCCAAGAATAGGTCAACTTGGGTCAAACTTTCCTTTTTAGAATCATAATCTCTTAGTTCTAACTATTGCAGATTCCAGGTTGTCAGATCTGAAAACTCGTAGAATCTGGGACACCAACAGTAAAAAAAATTAGGTTCAAAGTGAAATTTTCCTCTTCAATTTATAGGTGCACACATTATATCCCTCTCCTTGCATTTAATTTCATAGATCAACTTTATCATTTCAGATTTGCATATCATTCACAATCTCTATAGAAATCAACCAAATCCAATCCTATAAGACATAGATCCCAAGTTAGCACCCTTGCTCATTTGGTTGTACTTACCAGATCTATCTTGTAGGCTAGGATTTTTTTATTCCAATGTATAATATCACCCATAGATTTGGTGAGTAATATACATCCTAGAATTTCTCACCATTTCCTATTATACATTTTGGTGAACCCGAACCTTTCATGCATTATACCTTTTGTGTTGGTTAGTTGGATCTTGCATGCATTTACATATCTCAAAAAGATAAAATTTTTTTTCATTTATTGATTAGATTTACTTTTCACGTATTGCATTAAATTAGACTCATCTTTTTATGATTTCATTATCTTCTCACTCTTTGTTGCATCATAAAAAGGGAAAAAGAACAAAAAAAATATTATCTTTAATTTTCTTACATTTCATTTACATTCAAAAAATATAAAAAAATGGCATTTCATTTGTCTTTAGCTTGTTTAAAAAATGTATGATTTCTTTATTAATGAGTATTTTAATGATTCCTTTAGTATTCATGATGTTAGGAACTCTCATGAGGTGCCTCATAGTGAAGAATATATTATGATAGGTGAAGTCTTTGATGACTTCATCTCTACTAAATCTTCATCTACATCTCCTGAAATAACCTTTAACCAAAAAATGCTTAAACTATTTCCTTTGAGTGATTCTATTTTCAACATTGAAATACCTACAATAATTGTCCATGGTCAACCTACGATAACCAATCATCCTGTTATAACTATCAAAGGATGCACTCAATCAAGTTTCTCTCAAAACTCTAGTAAGCCAGTCATTACTGTTAAGGGTTATCCTCAATAAAATTTCACTACACTTGTGAATACGGTTAAAGGATACAGTCAATTTTTTTTTTCTAAACTCTGAACAAACCTATTATAACGGTGAAAGGAAAATCTAGAATTCCTTTGGAGTTTATTAGGGAATATCATGTGGTGGCTCATACATATCGTACAATAAATAATGCTCAACCTACTAATCCAGTTGTTCCCACTTCTCTACCACCTTCTCAACACATCCTTCCTCTAGCATCACGCTTACGCCCCAATCTTAGAAATGATTATGATTTATTAGAATAGTTACGTGTCAATCCAACGAAGATTTCTCTTTGGGAAATCCTTCAAACCTCTCCTAAATATCATGAATCCTTGCAAAAATATTTAACCACTCTTCCAACTCCTCCACCTAGTCAAGATAACATCAATTCCTTTTTAGAATGTATGCATACTATGCATATCACAACTCAAATTATACTCAAATTATTTTCACTCAAGATGATTTACCTTCTAAATAAGTTCAATATCAACATGATGCCCTTATGGTGGTTGTCCTTATCAATGGTAATCTCACTTGAAGGACCTTAATTGATAATGGGTATGGATTAAATTTTTTTAGTATGGACATGTTGAAAGAGATCAAAGCTAAGATTTAAACTATTAAACTTGATTTTATTCCTATTTGTGGCTTTGACAATGTTGCTAATAAAACATTGGGTATCATTAACTTGCCTATTAAAGTAGGTCATGTTATTTTAGACACTCATATTCATGTCATGCATGGACATATTAATTACAATATTATTTTGGGTAAATGTTGGTTACATACTATACATGTTGTTCCTTCTACTCTTCATCACAAATTCAAGTTTATCTATAAAAAATTTATGTACACTCTCATGGAAGATGATAGACCGAATAGTCGTTTGAATGCTAAATCAAGCACTAAAACTGTGTCATTTGTAGAGAAATAAGATCTAGAACCTAAGGATGATCCTTCTCCTACTAGTGACCTTTTGGATGATGATTGGGGGTCCTTAGATTCTATACCAACTTATATTGGAGAGTGCAAAGTTAAAAGTTTGAACTCCAAAACCCTAAACTTGACAAAGAGCCTATAACATCAACACCTCTTTCTAATGAACTTAGTAAATTTTTTTTTTTTCTGTTTCCACCAATGAATCCTTAGAAACTATCAAACTTTATTATTATGACATAGTGACTCATGAAGCACCATTAACTCTTTCAGATATGGCTTCTTGTTATGGTCCTATTTATCATTTATTAGCAAAAAATGGATTCAATGCAAATGGATGTGGAAAATATGAACAAGGAATTTGAGTTCCCTTAGACAATGATGGAACTGAACAATCTTAATAATTAGGTTTTAATTCTTATAATAATCCACAACCCGTTACTCTCAATGTTCACAATATCTCTTTTGGACCTTTGAAACTTGTAAAAGCTCATCTCATCGATTTTGATCATCAATCCTCTTTAGATACCTTTAGTACTGATGATGCTTTAGTTGAATTCTTGAGGGAATATGATAATCTTCCTCCTTTTCACCACAATAGGAGATTTCCTTATTGCTTGAATGTTTAATCATACTTTGTGGAAGAGATTATGATGCAGAGTGCTCAGTCACTACTTCACTTTAGGGTCTTCTTGTCTCTTAGACACCCCAAACTTCTCTCTAAGAATCTCCTAGTCTTATAATTCCTCTTTAGGAATCAATCTCCTAATTGTGCCCAACTTATGAAAACTACCCCATACTATTAGGGTCTTCAATAAATTGGTGGAAATAGTCATACCCCAAACACCAAGATTCAACTCCCTATTGGATCCTCTCACACGCACAACACAACTTTTCCAATTGGAACCAGAATTCCTACTAGCCCTAACCCACTTCTTTTTTGAGATTTACTCCCAAAATTGTTAACAACTTGGTGAGTTCTCATAGATCTATATACCCTTTATAAAAATCTTGGCAATTCGAAGAGGGCTTGGTTAGAAACTAAACCTGCACCCCCAAACACCTACTAGATTTATAGGCCTACTTGGCCAGACTAGGCATGGATAACAAAGAAAGTATGAAAGGATGGGTTCTCATAAAATTCCCAAGGCTTCATAAATATTACCCCAACTCTAAATGACACAAAATAACCACTCACCAAGTCAGATAAATCCAATTGATTGACTCTCTCCACTTTTTCCTACTTTCCTGGCTAAACACATAGAGATGTTTAGCCTAGGGCTTGCTTGGAAAACTCGTAAAAAAACACCCCTCACTCTGGGCTCTTGGAATATCTAATATAAATACCCTAACTTTAATTACCTAGAGGGCCTTGTGTTTCCCATGGTGGCATTGCAAGTTAGAGGGCCATTTCCAAAATTCCCTCAAATTCAGGGATATCCAGACCAGTCAGCACCAAAACTTGAATAAATTTCATGAATGAATTACAAATACCTTCAAACCAAAAGAATCAGATAGAAAAAAAATTTCAATATCACAAAATTACAAAATTAGATGACTCTCATACCGTACAATTCAGTACCATGCAAGAAAATAGTAAAATTTCTAGAGATTCAGGGTTCGTTTATTGATTTCTTCAAACTTCTGTACAATCTGACAACATCCAAAATCACCTTCCTTGAGGTTTGAACTCTTTGTATCTATTTAGACTCTTTTAAATGACTATAATTTCCATTCAAATGGCTAACCACCATTTTGCACTTTTAAGCAACTTTTGAGAAAGTTGTCGAGCAACTTTTTAATGTTGCATGACAACTTTTACATTTTCATGACAAATTTTGCATTATTGATTCAATGCACCTATTTGATAAATATAAAGACCAAAATGGACCAAATTATCCATTTCAAGACCAAAAACAACTAATTCTTTAATAAATCACTTATTCAACCTAAATAGGACCTTTGGTTCAATTTGGCATCTAGGTTTATAACATCACCTTAGATCCAATTAACCTTATAGATGGTATCATTATTACATTCTATGACCCAAAAGGATCATTATTCATACCTATCCTCTATATCCCTTCCTTAGGACTATAAAGATGCCCTAGGTTCCCTACATCATACTCCCTTGACCAATA
This sequence comes from Thuja plicata, assembly GCA_018584345.1. Lineage (NCBI taxonomy): Eukaryota > Viridiplantae > Streptophyta > Pinopsida > Cupressales > Cupressaceae > Thuja > Thuja plicata. The sequence goes on from MU226309.1 coordinate 1,287,517, forward strand.
AAACTCAATTCCCTTGAGTTGGTAACTCTGAGATGTTGAAGCCTAACTGCTCAATAGTTGTCTCTATCAGCCAAGTTGCATCCTCCAATGGTCTTCCTATCCATTTGATGAGATAATCAAAGTATGTTTTATTCGTAGTATGATTTCTCACCCTTTTGTCAAGGATACATTATATCTCTGATTGTAGTGTTGTAGGAAGTGTACTAAGTAGTTCTTCCGTGGGTGCTTCATCTTCAGCTACATCAAACACATTAGGGCCCTTATAGTCATAGATATCAGAGACATTAAAAGTGTTAGACAAATCAATGTATGGTGGAAAATCAACCTTGTATGCATTTGTACCACACTTTTTCAATATTTTTAAGGGACCTATCTTTCTCATCATAAGTTTAGTTTACTTCCCTTTAGGGAGTCTCTCCTTCTTGAGGTGAATCATCACCATATCCCATACTACAAACTAAAAATCTCTCCTCTTACTGTCAACTACTTCTTTGTATTTCTCTGATGTCTTCTCCAATCTAATTCTCACCTCTTAGTGGACATCTCTCATGAATTCTAAAAATTCATCATTATGTGCACTATTAATCTCTAAGGAATTCACTTCTCTCAACTCCAATACACCCCTAGGATGTGTTCCATAAAAAAATTGAAAACGACTGTGGCTTGTACTTCTGTTCACTGAATCACTGTAAGAAAATTTTGCTTGTGCAAGTACTGAATCCCATGTTACTCCATGATCCTTTGTTAAATACATCAATAGGTTCCCAAGTGACCTATTGACAACCTCTATTTGTCCATCTGATTGTGAGTGGTATGCTGATGAATATGATAGACTGTTTCCTAACCTCTTCCAAAGAGTTCTCCAAAAGTTTCCAAGGAACCTTGAATCTCTGTCAGAAACTATGGATAAGGGTAATCCATGCAACCTTACAATTTATTTGAAGAATATACATCCCACATTGGAAGCATCATGAATTTTTCTGCATGGTAGAAAATGATCCATTTTAGAAAATCTGTTAACCACTACACACATATTGTCATGTCCTTGTCTAGTCTTTGGAAGGCAAAGCACAAAATCCATGCTTACTGAATCCTATGTTCTCTTTGGTATTGGTAAAGGTGTATAGAGGCCTATATTTGAACTCTTACCCTTTTCCTTTTGACATACTCAGCAATTTTCTACATACTTTCTGACATCAGTTGGCATCTTTGGCCAGTAGTAGAATCTTCTCACCAATTCCAATGTCTTATCAAGCCCAAAGTGGCCTTCCAATCCCCCACAATGTTTCTCCTTCACAATTTTATCTATGACTAATCCCTTAGGAATACATAACTGACTGCCCTTGAAGAGAAATCCTTCCTGGAACATGAAATATGCAAACTCACTGTGATATGTGCCAGTCATTTCCTTGTATACATGATAGGCTTCCTTCAAGTCCCCATCATCCTCATACATATCCTTCATTGAATAGAATCCCATGTTCTGCAACCTTACCTCCTGAATAGTTAAGTTCCTTCTATTGAGAGCATCAACAACTTTGTTTCCTACCCCTTTCTTATGTTGTATGGTAAAGGTGTATGCTTGAAGGTATTCCACCCATTTCATATGCCTATGGTTTAGTTTCTCTTGCCTATTCAATAAAATAAAGGCATGGTTGTTAGTGTAGACAAAAAACTCCTTTGGAAACAAGTAATGCCTCCACTTCCTTAAGGACTATACCATTGCATACATTTATAAATCATATGTAGAATATATTTGTTTTTCTTCATTGAGTTTTTCACTAAAGAAGGCTACTAGCTTACCTTCATGACTCAAGACCCCACCTATGGCCCTATTACTGACATCATCCTCAATGGTAAACACCTTATTAAAGTTAGGTAGGACCAATACAGGTTGTTCTACAACTTTCCTTTTCAAGAATTCAAATGACCTATCTACTTCTTGGGTCCATGAAAATTGGCACTTCCTACCCCCTTTGATTGTATCTATTAAAAGAACACATACATTGCTAAAGCCCCAAATGAACTTCTGATAAAATCTTGACAAACCATGGAAGATCTTTACCTCACTTGCATTTCTTGGGGTTGGCCAATTCAGTATTGCATCCACCTTGTATGGGTCCATCTTTAGGTTCCCTTTTGAGATAAAAAATCCTAGTAATATTAATTCCTCTTGCAAGAAAACACTTTTATCTAAGTTGATCTTCAACTTCTCCTCTTGTAGCCTCTTCAAGAACTTCTCAACATGCATTAGATGTTCATCTCTACTTTTACAAAAAATGAGAATGTCGTCTAAGTAAACAACAACAAAATGATTTATAAAAGGTTTAAACACTTCATTCATGAGCCTCATGAATGTGATTGGAGCATTTGAGAGGCCAAAGGGAATCACCATGCACTCAAACAACCCATCATTGGTCTTGAATGCATTTTTCCATTCATCTCCCTCTCTGAACCTTATCTGATGGTATCCAATCTTCAAGTCCATCTTGGATTAATACCTTTCCCCTCCTAGGCAATCCATCAAATCTTCCATTCTAGGCATGGGAAATATATACCTTATAGTGATCTTATTTATGGCTCTGGAGTCAGTACGTAATCTCCATGTACCCTCCTTCGGATCCAATAATGTTGGTATTGCACAAGGGATAATACTTCTTATAAACCCTTTCTCCAATAACTCTTCAACTTGTCTTGCTAACTCTTCATTCTGATCTAGAGTTAGTTTGTATGATGCTTTATTTGGTAATGTAGACCTTGGTATACAATCAATACAATGAATCGCATCTCTGAATGGTGGTAGAGTCTCAGTCTTACTGTCTACAATCATGTTCTTGTATCTAGCCAACAAGTCTTATACCTCCTTTGGTCCTACTCTCCTCAATGGTTCTCTTTCTTCCATCTTTCTTTCCTTCACTTCCTTCCTTGGTTTCACCACTATGGAAAAACATGGAGTACTCTTCTCCTTAAGAGTAAGCTCTTTTTGTCTAACAAACAACACACTAGTTACTTGGTGTGTCTCCTTTTAATCACCAGGAAGAGATCTCATGGTGTATTCTACTCCACCCTTGGTGATCTTATAAACATTATTCTTTCAATCATGCTTAGAATTCACATCATACTTCCATGGTGTCCCTAGCATTAGATGACATGCATTCATCTTTGCAACATCATAGAGAATATTGTCTAGGTAGTCTCCTATCTGTAACTCCACATATTCCTGTTCATTCACCATAGCTTTTTGTTATTTATTTAACCAAGACACCTTATAGGGGTTAGGATGGGGTATTTTCTTTAATCCAAGTTTAATAATCATCTCAACAATTGCATGATTACCAGAGGATCCTAAATCTACAATTACCTTACACACTTTACCTTTCACCTTGAAAGATGTCTTGAATAAAGTCTTCCTTTGGGGTGGTTCTTTGGTTGCAGGAGCCTTCAATAAAGTTATATTAAACATAAAACATTCACCTTGATCTAAATCTGCATTTCCTCTTGGTCCTTGTATGCTTTTTGTTTCATCTTCTTGGGTTAGATGTATCCTCCTCTCTCCACCTTGATTGTTGTTTCTTTTCTTCTCTGGGCACCTTGAGGTTTGATGCCCAACTTGATTGCAGTTGAAACACCTTCCTAAACTTGTACCCCCAAATATCCCTCTACTATTTCCTCTTATTCCCTTAAATCCACCTCTTTGATTAGATTCTCCTTCCTGTCCTTCCTGGTTATTGGATTCTCCTTGGAATTTTTTTGAGGGAACATGAACATTGCTTCTCCCTCTTCCTCCTCTTTTCTTTCCACCCTTACTTTTTTGTTTATCTTCAACCTTGAGTGCTAATTGGAAACACCTATGCACTAATTCTGGATTGAACATGGTGATTTCATTATGAATGTAGTACCTTACTCCATTCATGTACCTAGAAACTTTCTAATTCTCCATTTTAGAGGTCTTGGATCTAAGAGTGAGTTTGTGAAACTCCTCTGTACATGCATTCACTGATGACATGTAACTGATTGAATGTTTGATAATGTTAAGTTGAAGATAATGTAAGGCATTAAATCAGTTAATGGTTTGTATTGTCATTCATGTCAACTTGATATAATCTGTACGGTCATATACATAATGCCAAAGACTTCAGAGAATCAATGGAACAAAGGTTATGCTTTCAGAAATGCATAAAATTCAAGTATTCACTAAGTGACAGACAACACCGATGGAGTGCACACCATCGGTAAAGGCAAAGAAAAAAAGTCATAGTGATACCCGACGAGTAGAAGATAGTATTTCCCATTGAAGAAAAATCACAGGATGCCTGATGAGCTAAAAATAGAGTTACCCAATGAGAAAAATCCAATGATGCCTAACAGACAGAGATCCCGAAGTTGACTAGAGTCACACTGACAGAACTGGCAGTTAACACCAACGACTAACTGCAGAGTTGACCGATAGAATAGAGAGTTCAGAAAATGACAAAATATCTAGTTGGAAGAGCTTAAGGATAGACTTAACTAGTTGTTTTATTTGACCAGAGTTAAGTAATTGATTTAAAGAAGATTTGTACAACTGGAAAGAATATAACTACAAGATAAATCAGGAGTTAAAGTTGTAAATCAAATTGGGTGGATTTTTTTTCATGCAAGAATCAAGCATCAAGAATCAAGAATTAAGGAACATCATGTCTATATAAGAGACAAGCATAATTTATTTTCGTAATCAAAAGAATTCACATACATAGGAAGGGGAGTGAATATAAAGAGGATGCTGAAGAGAAACTGATGAAGGATAACTTCATACAGTCCTGATAAATCAAGCTGAAGAAGAGCAAAAGAATTTTGCGAACACTGACGAATAGTGAAGCACAACATGACAGAGAAGAAAGTGTGGAGCAAAAAGAATTGAATTGATACATTGATTAGAAAGGTATTGTAATTAAATAGATGTGAAAATTTGCAATTCAAGTTGCATTAGAAATAGGACATTTTGTTTCAGTTTAACCATTGAAGCATTAAGTCTCTTAATAGAGCAAAACTTAACAATCTTTTATAATGGAGGTATATCCTAACAGATTTACAAAAATATTGTCATGAAGATAGAATTGAGTGCCTGATACTGACACACAGTCTAAGAAGGAGGCTTATGTAGTTAGGTAGCACCAGATATGCCAGATACCTATTGTGCCCATAGAGGTTGATCAATATTGGTAGCATATACATGCCAGATATCAAGTGACATTCTATTATTAAAATCCTCTAACAAGGTTGCACTTAATAGTGTGTTTGTAACCTTTAACAGGGTTGGCTCCTAACAGGGCTCACTTTAGAAGAGTAAAAATTTGGGGTACCGGTCCTAGTGGTTTTTCCCTTAACAGGGTTTCCATGTTAAAAATACATGTGTTATGTGTGTATGGTTTATTACTTTACTGTTTTACATTTCACATATGCATTTCTGGATTGATTGGTATACTCTGCATATTTACTGAGTATTGGTAAATAGTTTTACTACTTATCAGTTATCAAGGAGAATAAGGATAGACAAGGTAAACAGACAGACAGTTAATAATTATAAGTATTTCAAGGCATGCATCTTGTAGGGACTTAATAATCTAAGATTTATTTGATTGGTGGTTAGTGATTAAAGGATAAATTTTTGAGGCCATTGATTCACCCCCCCTCTCAGTTATTACTAACAATTGGTATCAGATCTTGTGTGGTTATAAGGAAGGTTTCAATACCTAAGTAAAGATCACAAGATGAATAGACAAGATGTGCCCAAGTTGAACAAAGACAACTTTGCTTCATGGCAAAGAAGAATAAGACTCCACTTATCAGGTATTGGTAATGATATTACTCAATACTTAGATATTGAATATGTGTTTCCCACAAGACCATTAATAGTAGATCAATTGAGAGTGAAGCATGAGCACAACTACATGTTCATAGAGCTTTCTTCCTCTCTCTCTGATGCTGAATTTGAAGATGTCAAAGATTGCACCACTGCAAAGAAAATGTGGGACAAACTGAAGCTTGTACATGGTGGTGATGCAAATGTTCTGAGAGCCAAGGCAGAAAGCCTTAGAGGAAAATTTGATGATCTCAGAATGAAAGAAGGAGAAAACACCACATAGTACAACACAAGAATAAAAGAAGTAGTCAATGCTATACGAGGTGTTGGAGGTACACTTGAAGAGGAGACAGTGGTAAGTAAAATCTTAAGAACCTTATTGCCTGTATATGCTATTAGAGTT